>JARQWZ010007041.1:0-42929 GCA_033150135.1 Gobio occitaniae
ATTTATTAAACAATAAACACAAAAATAAATAATGTCAAACCCTGACAACTCCATAGACATTTATTAACATAAATCCATAGGAGGTTATTAACATAAATGAACAACAATGTAAAATAAATAAATAAAAGTGTCTAACATTGTCGTTAACTTTAACTGAAGGAAATTTAACCACACTGGATAACCATTTTTAAAGGATTAGTTCACTTTTAAATAAACTTTTGCTGATAATTTACTCACCCCCATGTCATCCAAGATGTCCATGTCTTTCTTTCTGCAGTCGAAAAGAAATTAAGGTTTTGGATTAAAACATTCCAGGGGTTTCCTCCATATAATGGACTTCAATGGCCTCCAAACAGTTCAAGGTCCAAATGACAGTTTCAGTGCAGCTTCAAAGGCTTTAAACGATACCAAACGATGAATAAGGGTCTTATCTAGCGAAACGATCAGTTTCTGAGAGAAACCGAGCAGTATTTATGCTATTATTTTACCTCTTATCAGACGAACGTGATCATCTCTGAGCTCAGCAATTACTTCCGCCAAGTGAGGTCAAATTCCAATCGTGGTCATAGATGTATACGTAGATGCCTCATTAGCGCCTGCACGGATCAGTAGAATGAGGCGTCTACGATCGATATATCTATGACCACGATTGGATTTTGACCTCACTCAGCGGAACTGATTGGACTGTTTTTGAAGCTGCTACCACTGATCTGGATGAGCTCACAGATTCTGTAACATCATACATCAGTTTCTGTGAGGATACATGCATTCCTACCATTCACTAATGATAAACCATGGTTTACTGGGAAACTCAAACAGCTCCGTCATGTCAAAGAGGATGCTTACAGAAGTGGGGATAAAGTCTTGTATAACCAGGCAAGAAACAGACTAAGGAGATCAGAGTTGCTAAAAGAAGCTACTCTGAAAAGCTGGAAACCAGTTTTCAGCAAACAACCCGGCTTTAGTCTGGACAGGCCTGAGGAACATTACCAACTACAAGTCAACTCCATTATATCCTGCAACATCTCCACAGACCTGGGACTTATGCAAGGATCTTATTTGTGGACTTCAGTTCAGCCTTCAATACCATCATGCCTGATCTTCTCTCAGCTAAACTGACCCAGCTCTCCATGCCATCCTCAATCTGTCAGTGGATCTCCAGCTTCCTGACAGACCGGCAGCAGCTTGTGAGACTGGGGAAACTCACATCCAGGACTCTCACTACCAGCACTGGCGCCCCAGGGGTGTGTTCTCTCCCACTGCTCTTCTACCTGTACACCAATGACTGCTCTTCTAAAGACCCCTCTGTGAAGCTCCTGAAATTTGCAGACGACACCAGTCATCGGCCTCATCCAAAACAGTAACGAGTCTGCTTATAGACTGGAGGTTGAACAGCTGGCTCTGTGGTTAATTCCCTATTGAGCTAAATTTATTTTTTCATTTCTGCAAGCTTGTCATCAATCTGTTTTCCGATTTTCTGCAGAGATGCTTTCTTTTCTTTTGCAGTTCGGGCGGAAACTGTTGGATTTGGTGATAAAGGTGAGATTGCTTGAAGATTCCGCCTTTTCAGCATATTCATCTGCTGATTTCTCAAGAGCACAAATGTCTGCCTCCATTCTAGCCCTCTTTTTCAAATCATCTAGATCATCTGTGAGGGCCTTCCTCTTCAAGTCAACAGCTTGCTGTTCTTTCTTTTTCTTCTCCTCATCCAAGTAACCATGGTACTTCTGCCTGGCTCCTGCAGCCGCAAGAAGCAGCTCTTTTGTGATCTCTACCTTGGTTATGCCCCCTACAGATCTGACATGGTCAACAATGAGCCTCTGAGCCACCAGAGACCTCTACCTCTGATTCTCAACGATTAATTCTTTATTGATGCAAAAGCTTCTTTCCACACTGGCCTGTCCATGTGACAAGACAAGCAGAATCTTCACAACATCCCACACTTTGGAAAATGATGGTTTTGTCACCATTGTCTCATGCAACAGGGTGTCCACTCGAGTGTTTTTCGGGTCAAATTCCCTGAACTTAGCCTGAAGAGCAGCCAAACCACAAAACTCCCTAAATTCTCGAAGGATGTAATCACACAGCCTCATTTACTTATTTAGCTCCTACAAGTATGTGCAGTATTCTTCTCATTTGACTTGCGCACAGTTCTTTGCATTCAGTCTCAGCCATTGTTGAAGAATTCTCTTTCTATAAAAATTTCTTTACAAAGGATCATTGGTTTCAGAAGAGGCTTTATTCATACCAACCACCGCAACGAAGCCTGAGGACCGTCGGCCACCGGCCCTCCTGCTACTTGAATTTTCTGTCACATATATACCATAGTTGTCTTCCTAACATTGGTAACAACCACCTGGCTCACATATCACCACATTCTAAGTTCTAATTCTGTCCTGTCCTTCTAAAGGGCATTCTCAAAGTCAGCACACATTTGAACAAGGTCAGCACATTTGAACACACTTGAAACATCATCACACATTTGAACATAATAGTGTCTTTGCATTAGCCTAAAACTGCAAATTTTTAAATAATAAAATCTTCTACATTCCCCCCTCTGGGGCTTGTCTAAGCCCCACCTTCACTAACCTTTTCCCAGATGTGTAGTTTCAGAATCCATTTTTTTCAGTTATGCTACCTAATGACTTAAAATAAATCACTCAGTTTCACTACCAATGTCTAGATTATGCAACCACACCCCGGAGGAATATTAGAACCAAACATCTCTTTCCAGATTTTGCTTTGTTCTCTTTTTTCAGGAATGGAGTAAAAGATTCTAATTTCCCTAATTCCTATGGTCTTATCATCAGTACATTGTTATAAGCGTGAGTGTGCAATTTGTTCAGCCTTGCCTGTGGTTGTTACAGTTTTTAGGGCTGTGACGGTGGCAAATTTTTACCACCGCGGTGGAACCATCAACAACAACCGCCGGTGTTGGGGGGGGGGGGGGTATAGCGTTTCTCACTGAATGCGCTTCCTGATGCGCGTGTATGTATTTCACTGTCCCTGTGGACCAAAAGAAACAATAGCAGACGCACAACACAGTGACGGCGTTTGATCATAATAATAATATCATACAAGCGCAAACGTGTTCATGATCATATTCATAAATCCTCATTATTTATACCATTTTAGAGCGTATGTTCTGGCTGGCGAAAGTTTGTTGCATGTATGAATTAGATTATGAAAAATGAAGATGATTATGCTTTTCCTTTAATGCATCCTTTCCGCAAATAATTTTTGAATTACTTTAACAAATATGGCAATTAACGACCCCGTTATCTGTCGGGATGCATGCAAGATTTTTTTCATTTAATCCCCATTCTTTGAATGCGCTGTGGAGAGATTCTGCTAAATTATCCGCCGTATGACTTTCTGGTGTGAATGCAGTCTGCAAGCACCTGCTCTTCAGCTCCCAATTTTTGTTAATGAAGTGTACAGTCAGACTCATAAACGGAGTCATGTTAACGCTGGACCACATATCGGTCGTGACGGAAAAGAAATCAAGGTCGCGTAGTTCCGCGATGATTTTCTCCTTGGTTTCGTTGAATAGCTGAGGAATTACAGTGTTTGAAAAGTATTTTTTGCTCGGAAGTTCGTATTGTTTATCAAACGACTGAAGCATTTCTCTGAAAGCAGGTTTATCTACAGTGCGGAGCGGCGCGCGTTCTCGACTACCAAAAATGTTGCCACATTTCTCGTTAATGTCTTCCATTTCTCACTTTCTCTTTTGTATTTGGCCATTTTTGACAAAGCCTCTGCAATACCCAACTGACTAGCTGGGCGTTTGCGTTCAGAAGATACGAGTTGGGTATACGCGGCTGGATGACATGTCCGGAGATGACTGTGGAGATTCGAAGTGTTTGCCCATTTAAAACTTATTTTTTTATCACAAAGCCTACAAATGGCTTCATCCAAATTATCGAATCCAAAATATTCCAAGATCGGCGATGTAACATTTTGTTTTCCAACAAGCACCATGGCTAAACTCCAACGTGCTGAGTTATGCTGAAATCCGCCAGTCTAGCGGAAACGCCATACATGGTAATGTAGCGGAGATTTGTGTATTAACATAAAACAATGTTATAAATTTGTATGTTAGGCTATAAATTACTGTCACAACTTTTGTTATTATTGTTTCACGTGTACAAAAAACTGCACTTTTTACTTATTTTGTTTATTCATTCACCTGGTATGTGACGTCACACAACCGCCGGTGGCACTTCACCACCGCGGTGGTGCGGTGGTCATGACAACCGTCCCAGCCCTAACAGTTATGTAGAATAATCAAACATCAAGTCATACATTATACTATCAAAAGTTCTTTTTATATCATCGTCATCTTCTTCAACCCAGATACAGATACCCAGACCCAGAGGGTCACCCTTTGGGGAGGGGTTAGGCTAGCACATACACCCAGGGTCTGGCTCATCATTCATCTTTCTCGTCCTCATTGGAGGTACTTGAATCAACTTCCAATACTTGCAAAATCCAGTTTGATTTATCAGGCCAGTCCTTATTATCCCTTAGGTTTTCATTGTCCTGAATATCCTCAGATACACCTGGTCACCTGGGTCAACTGGACAAGATGTTTCTGTCTCCTCACTGGGCTGCTTTCTTTTTTCCTGTAAATATATAGCTTTACATATTGCAGTTAGTTTCCTCATATAAGATCTTAATTCAATTGCAATTGTTCTATAGGCGGTCCTTTGTAAGGACCTCTGCAATAGAGGCTGACATTTTTTCGGGAATCCCACGGGTCACGGGATTCCTGTGGGATTCCTGCAGGATGGGAGTCATCTTTGCTATTAATCACGGGATTTGGACGGTACAGGATAAATGGTTAACAGGAGCAGACGGGAGCGGGAATCAAACAATAGCAAAGACAACAAAAAAAGAAAAAAGTAAATGCACCATTTTTTAGTTTCCTTTTAATACGCCTACAATGTAACGCAATTAAAAAATAACTACACAACCCAGCCATCCCAGAAGCCATCAGTGCTTTTTGTCACGGCTTCCCGCCGGAATTCAAAGAGCAGTGATGGAGGGAGCTAACAGCCGCGGAGAAGTCGATGTGACAAAAAATGATTTACAGCGCAAAGTCAGAAGTAATGACATGTCTATTAAGTTCACAGAACTGGTCGGAAAGTCTGAAATATTAATTAAGTTTATGAGAGTAGAATGTGACGGTGATAGCATCGATGTACGCTGCTTGTAAGACATGCTTAGTCTTAGTCGAGTACGCAAGTGATTCAGGGACGAGCGGTCTGAAGAGGCACACTTGCAAGGCAAATTCAGGAAAGAATCAGCCAAGCATCGCTTCTTTCATCAAGCGAAAATTGCCGTCAGGTGTCAAGTCTCATCTGACCGACAAAATTGCTCGCATGAGCAGCCAAGATCTCAGACCCTTTGCTGTGGTAGAGGGGAAAGGCTTTACCAACGTAGCACAGGAGCTGCTCGACATTGGAGCCAAATATGGAAGTAACGTGCAGGTGGAAGACATACTGCCATGTGCACGCACAGTTTCCCGTCACGTAGAAGGGGAGTATGAGAAAATAAAACTGCTGGACATGGAGGAGCTCCATCAGGTATGTCACTCTGCACTAATTTTATACATAAATTGTACCTCTCACGCAGTAGTCTGTGATCTATCGATTCTAAACCTTATACACCAGATTTTCCTCACAATTTTTAAACGCCATAATATCTCAATATTCTAAACTGGTAATCTTTTTTACATGTAAGTTTTTTTGTGGCCCATTAAAAATATAATTCTTCCTTTCATGCAGACTAGAGACCATGCTGTAACCACAGACCTTTGGACAGAGGAAAGGACCAACACACACTACATCACTGTTTCAGTGCATTACATCCTTGACTGGAAGATGGTAAACCGGATTCTGGCCACAAGAGAGATGGAAGGTGTTAAATCCAGTGACCACATCAGAAGGACTGTGGAGAGAATCCTTCAGGTATCTCTCTCCGTGTGTCTGTCTGTCTCTCAAATCAGATCATCTTTCTCCACAAGGCATATGTAATTAATATTGCTAATTAATGATAAAATTGGGAAAAGTATGAGAACAGAGTGCAACAGTAACAACAACAAAAAACTAAAAAAAAATTAAATATACAATAAGAGAAATATATCAATAAATACAACAGTAGCCATGTGTGTGTCACGGTCCCTTACTGTACTGCACATTAGTTTGTTGCAGGCAGCTGCATTTGCTGCTCTCTGTGTCGGAGGCAGTTTTACTTTTTTGATAGATTAAGGAAAACGTTTCATAAAAATTTCAAACTTTTAAAAATAGCTTTCATATTTTCATATCTTAGTGTCCTCCTGTGCTGATATGCATTAAGCATATGTGTAAACACTGTATGTTTTGTCCTAATATAGTTATAAACATTTATTGAAAAGTTCTCTATTCAGTTACAGGACCGTTAGTCATTCTGTTTTGATGCACTTACAGGGAGTGCAGAATTATTAAGCAAGTTGTATTTTTGAGGATTAATTTTACAAGATTAATAATTAAACAACAACCATGTTGTCAATGAACACAAAAAACTCATTAATATCAAAGCTGAATATTTTTGGAAGTAGTTTTTAGTTTGAGCTATTTTAGGGGGATATCTGTGTGTGCAGGTGACTATTACTGTGCATAATTACTAGGCAACTTAACAAAAAAAAAAAGTATACCCATTTCAATTATTTATTTTTACCAGTGAAACCAATATAACATCTCAATATTCACAAATATACATTTCTGACATTTAAAAACCAAACAAAAACAAATCAGTGACCAATATAGCCACCTTTCTTTGCAAGGACACTCAAAAGCCTGCCATCCATGGATTCTGTCAGTGTTTTGATCTGTTCACCATCAACATTGCGTGCAGCAGCAACCACAGCCTCCCAGACACTGTTCAGAGAGGTGTACTGTTTTCCCTCCTTGTAAATCGCACATTTGATGATGGACCACAGGTTCTCAATGGGGTTCAGATCAGGTGAACAAGGAGACCATATCATTAGATTTTCTTCTTTTATACCCTTTCTTGCCAGCCACGCTGTGGAGTACTTGGACGCGTGTGATGGAGCATTGTCCTGCATGAAAATCATGTTTTTCTTGAAGGATGCAGACTTCTTCCTGTACCACTGCTTGAAGAAGGTGTCTTCCAGAAACTGGCAGTAGGACTGGGAGTTGAGCTTGACTCCATCCTCAACCCGAAAAGGCCCCACAAGCTCATCTTTGATGATACCAGCCCAAACCAGTACTCCACCTCCACCTTGCTGGCGTCTGAGTCGGACTGGAGCTCTCTGCCCTTTACCAATCCAGCCACGGGCCCATCCATCTGGCCCATCAAGACTCACTCTCATTTCATCAGTCCATAAAACCTTAGAAAAATCAGTCTTGAGATATTTCTTGGCCCAGTCTTGACGTTTCAGCTTGTGTGTCTTGTTCAGTGGTGGTCGACTTTCTGCCTTTCTTACCTTGGCCATGTCTCTGAGTATTGCACACCTTGTGCTTTTGGGCACTCCAGTGATGTTGCAGCTCTGAAATATGGCCAAACTGGTGGCAAGTGGCATCTTGGCAGCTGCACGATTGACTTTTCTCAGTTCACGGGCAATTATTTTGCGCCTTGGTTTTTCCACACGCTTCTTGCGACCCTGTTGACTATTTTGAATGAAACGCTTGATTGTTCGATGATCACGCTTCAGAAGCTTGGCTATTTTAAGACTGCTGCATCCCTCTGCAATATATCTCACTATTTTTGACTTTTCTGAGCCTGTCAAGTCCTTCTTTTGACCCATTTTGCCAAAGGAAAGGAAGTTGCCTAATAATTATGCACACCTGATATAAGGTGTTGATGTCATTAGACCACACCCCTTCTCATTACAGAGATGCACATCACCTAATATGCTTAATTGGTAGTAGGCTTTCCAGCCTATACAGCTTGGAGTAAGACAACATGCATAACGAGGATGATGTGGTCAAAATACTCATTTGCCTAATAATTCTGCACTCCCTGTATATCTGGGCTTCTTTTTGCAAAGCTTTTGTGTTAGTCTTTTTTTAAACGTTTTTTTTTTTTTTTTTTTTTACCTCACAGGAATTTGGCATCCTGAGCAACGACACCGCTTTTGTAACGGATAATGGCTCAAATGTGGTTGCAGCATTCAAGGATTATGTCCGACTCTCCTTTGCTGGCCATAATATCAACTTAATCTTAAAACATGTATTTGACCACTTGGACGAGGACAACCCAGTGCACAGCAACATCACCAAGCTGTTTAAGGACACAAAGACCCTTGTCACACACTTCAAAAGAGCAGGGTAAAATAGCATACAAGTTTATGTCTTCCTGGTAAAGCTGCTTATATAATTTGAAAGAAATTAAAGTGAAATAAATCAAAAGAAGCTACTGTAATTTATACCTGCACAGGTCTGTTTTTTTTTTTTTACTCAATTTTAAATAAATCTCTTTTTTTTTTTTAAATAAAAGTTGTTTTCCCAAAAGAGAGGCCAATGAATTGGAATTTATGTCACCGTAACATCCATTTTTCTTGTGCAATCTCTTTATATTTTAGGTTGCAAAAAGCACTGGACCAGTCACTGAAGCAATCTGTGGAGACGAGGTGGAATACCAGACTAGCAATGCTCCAATCTGTTAATGATGCTCTGAGATCTGGGAGGCTGCATGACATCCTGCTTCGCCAAAACGAGCTCCGTTACCTCAACAACATAGACTGCGAACTTCTTGAAGACATCATCCAACTCCTGAAACCTTTCGATGAGGCTACCAGGCATCTCTCTACTGATCAGACACCTACCCTTCACCTTGTCCTCCCGACCAAGGCTACTTTACTGAGGGGTTTGTCGATCCAGGATGGAGACAGTGTGATTGTAAAAGAGGTAATACAGTACATTTCTGATTTTCATTTAGTTGGTGGTCATTCAAGTAGCAAACATAAGCACAGTGCAATGATGTTGCATGTATCGTCATGCTCCTCCTCCCCTAGCTGAAAGGGAAGTTAGCCCAGGCAGTGGAGATGAAATTCAAAGTCCACCTGTACCATAAGGTAGCCACAGCTCTCTCTCCTAGCCTGAGGAATTTCTTAAGGAAAACTCTCAACGGTCAGGAGTATGAGGAGGTCATCAGTACCCTGACAGCACTCACAGAAACGGCAGGGACAGAGGAGAGAGTGAGAGGCCTTGTGGAGAAAGAGACACACACATACAGGACAGGTGTGAGGATTGCCTTATAGGTAATGTTTAATATAGGTGTGTTAGACAATTGAGTATGTTAGACTACAAAGAACTAGATTGTAAATGACAATGTTCTATAAGAATCTGTCTTTTTTTTCCTGAAGATCCACCCCAGAGCAAGGAGCTACGGAGGTGCATAACTTCTTTGCAAGTTGTGTAGAAGAGGAGGAGAGGAAGGAGGACAGTGGTGATATGGAGTTACATGGTCGCCAGTTGGTGCTGCAATACATGAGTGACACTAAGTTGACACGTTTCCAGTGTCTTCTTGACTTCTGGCGGGAGATGTCAGGTGGGCTCGTACCAGTTGCCAAGAGGCTACTAGCTATCCCCGCAACAAGTACTCCTTCTGAGCGTAGCTTCAGTGTTGCGGGAAGACTGATAGAGGAGAGGCGTTCTACCCTCAATCCAGAAAATGTAGATTCACTTTTGTTCCTACACAACAACATATAACTAAGATGGACTCATTATGCAAGAGCATAATTGATGAAAATCGTTAACATGTAATTAAAAAAACTATAAATGTATTGTTTACTCAACAATAAATGAGTAAAATGCAGCTTTATGTGCTGTTGGGGTTTATTAAACTATTGTAGACATGGTGTGAACTATGTACTGTTTTTCTTTTATTTGCTGTCTTCCATTTTCTGGAGAAAATCTAGAAACAGGGGCTCAGCAGCTGGTCTAAAACAGGAGGGAGAGCAGATTAAATCAAATTCTATGTATTAACTAAACACTAATTGAAGAAAGAAATATATGGGAGCGGTACAGGAGCGGGAGTCAGTTTAAACAGGAGCAGGATGGGAGTGGGAGTCAATTTACCAGGAGCGGGATGGGATGGGATTATTTTTTTAAACTTAGGTCTGGGAGTGGGACAGGACAAGATTTCTTTCAATGGGAGTGGGACGGGACAGGAGTGAAAATCCACTCCCGTGTCATCCTCTAGTGTGTGGCATTATGAAGTTAACATATAAAATGTGGCATTCTTTTGTGGAGATTACTCGTGAAAAACCAAAAACCCTTTTAAAAAAGAAAACTGAGCCAATGAGTGGTCCTCTAAGACTAAGTTAACAGATCAAATTAACAAAAAAAGTTAATACATACACATCGATTTTTAAACATTCAAACAATAAGGAGTCACATTATATTATGATACAAATCTGTTGATACAAATATTATGATACAAATCTTACAACCAACATCACCAATCACCCTAAAACTTCAGAATGCTTAATATCTTTGATGGCTAATCAAATAGCCCTAAATCAAATGTATAGTAGGCTTCCTTTTTTGAATTTACATTGGAAAAAAATAAAATAAAATTAGTGAAAATAATTTATTCTTAAATAGCCTACATAACTTGTGAAACCGTTTAATATTTATTTAAACTTCGATCGTAAAATGATGCAAAACAAATTCAAACTAACGTAGTCTTAATGTGATAGGCTACATTTTGTGTACAAAAACTACTAACTGAATTTCAACCAATCAGAAACAACCAGTTGAATACGCCCATCTCAATTTAAAAAATACGAATATAAAACCCGCTATTTTCAAATATAGCTTCAGATGCGCTCAAGATATAGAAGCAAGCATAAGTAAAATAAAGCTTCTTCAGAAATTTCAAGAAAATTGGAAAATAAGACAGATGTCAGCGACAATGACCCGATAGTGGGGTACTTTCATGGAGTCTCTCCAATAAAAACCTCCAGAAAAAATACGAGCTATTTCAACGCTACTGTCCAAACAGCAAGGCAGGAATACCACCAAGCCGTATTTTTTACTCCGGAAAAATACAACAGCATTCTTACAGCTCAGAACAACAAGACTCCCATCAAACTGAACAAAGCAAGAAAAACAATTGGTAAGTACAACTTAATAGAAAAATTTATAAATATTATAGGCCTAGGCTGCTATATTTATATATTGTTTTTATCAGTGTAATATTGTATTCATAAAAAGGCGCGCGCAGAGTGGGCAGATAGAGCGCGAACTCCGATATCTTTCGCGTATCCGTCTACTTGTCTTGGATAGTCGGTTATGTCTTAAATTAACGTGGAGAGTTGAAAAAGAAATCGGATGCATCATTCGGTCTTAAGTGAAAAAGAAATAAAATCCTGAAAATTCATTACATGAATTCCTAAAGATTGGTATTAACTTCGAGACTTAGTATTTTGCTTAGACTTAGTCCTCTTTTCATTTTTTTAAACTGAAATATTGCCTATAGCCAATAATTTTTTTAGGAATAGGCTATCTTTCAAGTCTAGCCTATATTTCACACTGCTATTAAACCACAGATAAATATATAAAGTGGACTAGGCTACCTGTTTTCTTATTGTTTCCATATGAACTGAAGTATCTACATATTCTGCTTTTCAGGTTTCAAAGATGATTATGACATACAATGCACGAGAGAAACATCTATAGACGTCACAACTACAGTCGACTTCACCTACAGACCACCTCAGGAGACACAGCTAAACATAGCTGAAATAGCAAACTTGACAAATCACCAATCGGTAAGTATATTGAAATTGTTATTTAAAAAAAGAATACGATATTTAAGCAGCTTTTATAAACGCATTAAACATTACTGGAGTGCATCTTGACAAAATAATGGCAATGACATCACAAGTCCCTTTCAGTTAAAACCACAAATCCGTTTCTTTAAGAATGCAGGTTTGAAACACAAATAAATATATTTTTTAATCTAATCTGACATTCCTGTCTATCAATTTAAAGTCGTTTCATATACATTTTTAATCAACATAAAACTTTTGCAAAAACCATTAAGTTTTTTTTTTATATCGAAAATTTGAGCTAAAAACCCCCCCCTGAATTTCCGTTTAGCCCAATTAAATGAAGTATACTATAACAAAAAAATACTTTAAAAATAATATTCATCAAGTTGTCACCATATCTGAACAAGCTTTCGATTAGGCAACATGCACAAAACTACGTTATACTTAAAGCTTTTATTTTACTTGAAAACATACTAAACAAAATCTGTTTTAAACACAACCTTCGTCGAAAAAGACATGTATCAGACACAGAAATGGAAGCAGCTATGATTGAATCTATTTATGAGGTAAATACGTTTAACTACTTCTTAATTTGATTATTATTATTTACATTCATACTGTCCGACCAGTGTTTTTTGGATAATGTCTACTATAGTATATTATAGTAAAATTACTCTAGTAAATGCTATAGCGTTTTTGAACCGTACTATAGTAAATATACTACAGTAAATTAACAAAGTGTAGTAAATACTGTAATATAGTACAATTTACTGGAGTATCTTTACTATAGTATGGTTCAAAAACACTATAGTATTTACTAGAGTAATTTGACTGTAATTTGACTATAATATACTATAGTATTTTTTCATGTGGGGTCAAATGTCCCGTTGTTGTATAAATATCTTGCTTAGCAGTCTGTTTTCATAGATACAAGAATCTTATGACTCAAACTTTATCTCATGGTTATTTTTTTTAAATAGACGGGGCCATCGTACGGCCGCAAGTTCATGAATGGCTATCTATCTTCACTGGGAGTGCGTGCAGGAGAAAGTCGAGTCGGAAAATTGTTGAGAGAAATTCATCAGCCATACCATGAATTGCGACGGCAGGTGAGTTTTGATACGCATATTAAACAATAATAATAAGCATGATTAAGCGGCATCACCTCCTCTATAACTAGACTGAAGAAAATCTTGATTTCTTGATTACGTGTTCCACAAATCATGGTCATAAGATCCAAGTAAGTATAAATATGCATTATATATGCATCTAGTTTTGTGGCATAAATCCTAAAACATTTTATCAGAAACATTCGAAAAACATTTAAATTGTTAACCCTGCAAGAAAAGAATGTTAGTGAAATATGATTACTTAAAATTTCCTTAGCAGTTTTTGCGGTAGAACTTAAATATAACCAGCATTTATGCAAATTCTCTTGTAGCAAAAAACATTATGTAAATACATAAGCTATGGGTCCAAGACGAAAGCCTGCAATAATTAAATGTTTCCCCCTTGTTTAGGGTGCACGTAATCTTAACCCAGTCCCAAATCATGCCGAATATATGGGCCACAAACTACACCTTGATCAAAATGAGAAGCTTGTGATGTTCGGTGTAATGCACGTTTTGGCAGTTGATGGCTACAGCAGCAAAATTGTTGCTAATGCTACAATGCCAATGAAAAAAAACCTCGTAATTTATGAAGAAGTTTACAGGTGAGTATGTTCAGAGGAAGTAACAATTAGTGAATGGTAATACTTCAAGATGGGGACCAATTCTCACTTTTAACTAGTTGCTTATTAGTTTCATATTGGCTGTATATTAGTACTTATAATGCACATATTAATGCCTTATTCCACATGACCATATTCTACATCCCTTAATCATACTCCATACCTAAACTTAACAACTACCTTACTAACTATTAATAAGCTGTAAATTAGGAGTCAAAGTCATAGTAAATATGTGTTTGCCATACTGAAATGTTAACCAGTGAATACGCATTGCTGTCAAAATCAAATTGTTTGCTAAAAATGGACTTTTCATTGAATGTCATGCATTTCTCTTCAGAATTGTCATGTGCACATACAACAAATTTACAGCTTTTTATTTCAGATCTGCTGTAATTAACTATGGCATGTGGTACCAGCTCAGGGTTGACCATGGCAGGGAATTTTACCTGTCCCTATACATGCAAGAGAAGCTGTCAAGACACAGACACAACCTCAGCAGACAACCATACCTCCAAACGACTTCAACAAGGGTGAGGTTTTTGCAATGCTGATAACAAAGACTACTGCAACCTATATCAAATATGGAATAATACACATGCGCATTTCAAACTGACAATTTATTTCCCTTATTAGTTCCTACATTCTTCATTGTGTTTAATTTCAGAATCTTAGAGTTGAAAGGATTTGGCCTGAAGTGAACAATCGGGTGAACTACCCATTGAAACAGGCCTTGGTGCACCTGCTAGACCAAGAAGTCATCAACATGGAGGACAAAATGACTAAATTCTGCACTTCAAACCTGACATGTCAGTTAAGCCAAATTGGACTAAATAGAGTAGTGCAGGCATGGAATGCTCATAGGATCCCAGGTATGCTCTAAGGACTTTACTATATTTTTCTGAATAGGCACTTTAAAATCACAGCCCATTCAGGGCATTGCTTTGATACCTGTTGTTTACCATGCTTCCTTGTTTTAGGCCGTGGAATACCCAATGAACTTGCAGCAAGTGGATGTCCATCAAAAACGTCACATGAGCTGCTGCCCAATGCCTCTGTTGTGGCAAAGTACAAGCAAAAGTTGGGATCGTCGCTGACTTGGATGTCCACCTTTGGAACGGACCCCTTTTCCTCTGAGGAGGACAGATGTCATGCAGAGCAGGACTTTGTAGAAAAGTATCCAGACATCTCCCTATTTTTAAATCAAGCAGTAAACAGTGACTTTAGCCTTTTTCAGGATGCATTGCTTTACCTTATACTTGTAACCCAAAGATATGTATGTAAAGACATGTAGACTTTTACTGTGAAGTCTGTAAAAGCAGCCTGGGTATACAAAAAATTGATTCAATTTATTTATGCATGTATTTAGCTGCCACCATGCCCAATCTCAGCTGAATAAACAGACAAGTCTATTGTTGCCAAGGACTCTGTATTGAAGAGTTTGAACTTGAAATGTTAAATACAACAAAGACATAAATGTATTAAACATTTTGCTTCAGTCCTAGAAAAATTACAGAATCTTTCGACCACAAAGGTTTGTTACCTTTCAAATAATTCTAACAAATACACAACAAAAAAATAGTTGTGTAAGATTGGATGATTGCACAGATTGGATGCAAAACTAAAAATCTGGAATGATGCACATCTGTGCACTAGAACTGCATATCTTGAGAAGATGAATGACAAAATAAAAGAAACAGTAAAACTATGCAATTGTGCAACATTGGATCATACTAGTATATAGTATACAGTATTAATCCAAGAGTATGTTTCTGCGGGCAGCCAATGCATCAGATAGGCCCATTAGTCTTTGTATGTTGTTGCCAGAATCAACAGCCCGGCATTTTGGGCAGAAGGTAAATATTTGTTTGCCATTCCTCAATGCAAACCCTGCAGCCAATAAGGCTTTGGCAGCATGATGAAACCTTGCGCGCGCATTTTAAATACTACAGTATTTGAGAACTATTTGATACATTTGTGGAACACGGTTGTCTTTGTGGAAAGTGGTAAATCAGTTGTATTCATAAAGATTAGATTAGCACATAAATTATACATTTTTATCCTATTTCATAAAATGGTATGTTCAGTCACTGCTCGATATTTTTTACACAATTTAATAACATTTTAAAATCTTTTTTTGAAGAATTAAAATATAAAATTATACAAACCTTTGCAGATTATACACGCAAAAGCATATCTGACAGCTGCGGCTTCTTCATCTGTAATGGATACTGTTGTCCTCCGATTGGAATTTGCTAATTCCATTAAGTCTTTTATTGTTGTGGACACTGCTTGCAATCCCTGGGCTGCCACCACAACCTCTTCAATAGTGTCCACAACCTCTTGGAGGCCAGTATCTTCTCGGCGACTGGAAAACATTTAAATCATACAGAGCAAAAACAACAGATAGTGTATTCACAGTGAAAGTAAAATACTTTGATCATTATTAACCTATTTTAAAGTCTCAAGGGTTTCATGCAGTCTATCTGTAATCTACAGGGAGTGCAGAATTATTAGGCAAGTTGTATTTTTGAGGATTCATTTTACAACATTAATAATTAAACAACAACCATGTTGTCAATGAACACAAAAAACTCATTAATATCAAAGCTGAATATTTTTGGAAGTAGTTTTTAGTTTTAGCTATTTTAGGGGGATATCTGTGTGTGCAGGTGACTATTACTGTGCATAATTATTAGGCAACTTAACAAAAAACAAATTTATACCCATTTCAATTATTTATTTTTACCAGTGAAACCAATATAACATCTCAACATTCACAAATATACATTTCTGACATTCAAAAACAAATCAGTGACCAATATAGCCACCTTTCTTTGCAAGGACACTCAAAAGCCTGCCATCCATGGATTCTGTCAGTGTTTTGATCTGTTCACCATCAACATTGCGTGCAGCAGCAACCACAGCCTCCCAGACACTGTTCAGAGAGGTGTACTGTTTTCCCTCCTTGTAAATCGCACATTTGATGATGGACCACAGGTTCTCAATGGGGTTCAGATCAGGTGAACAAGGAGACCATATCATTAGATTTTCTTCTTTTATACCCTTTCTTGCCAGCCACGCTGTGGAGTACTTGGACGCGTGTGATGGAGCATTGTCCTGCATGAAAATCATGTTTTTCTTGAAGGATGCAGACTTCTTCCTGTACCACTGCTTGAAGAAGGTGTCTTCCAGAAACTGGCAGTAGGACTGGGAGTTGAGCTTGACTCCATCCTCAACCCGAAAAGGCCCCACAAGCTCATCTTTGATGATACCAGCCCAAACCAGTACTCCACCTCCACCTTGCTGGCGTCTGAGTCGGACTGGAGCTCTCTGCCCTTTACCAATCCAGCCACGGGCCCATCCATCTGGCCCATCAAGACTCACTCTCATTTCATCAGTCCATAAAACCTTAGAAAAATCAGTCTTGAGATATTTCTTGGCCCAGTCTTGACGTTTCAGCTTGTGTGTCTTGTTCAGTGGTGGTCGACTTTCTGCCTTTCTTACCTTGGCCATGTCTCTGAGTATTGCACACCTTGTGCTTTTGGGCACTCCAGTGATGTTGCAGCTCTGAAATATGGCCAAACTGGTGGCAAGTGGCATCTTGGCAGCTGCACGCTTGACTTTTCTCAGTTCACGGGCAGTTATTTTGCACCTTGGTTTTTCCACACTCTTCTTGCGACCCTGTTGACTATTTTGAATGAAACGCTTGATTGTTCGATGATCACGCTTCAGAAGCTTGGCTATTTTAAGACTGCTGCATCCCTCTGCAATATATCTCACTATTTTTGACTTTTCTGAGCCTGTCAAGTCCTTCTTTTGACCCATTTTGCCAAAGGAAAGGAAGTTGCCTAATAATTATGCACACCTGATATAAGGTGTTGATGTCATTAGACCACACCCCTTCTCATTACAGAGATGCACATCACCTAATGTGCTTAATTGGTAGTAGGCTTTCCAGCCTATACAGCTTGGAGTAAGACAACATGCATAACGAGGATGATGTGGTCAAAATACTCATTTGCCTAATAATTCTGCACTCCCTGTATATATATATATATAGATATATATATATATATAAAATGATTTACATATAATTATTTAATTTTATATATTCTTATTAATATGATATGCTATTATGTATATTCATGTCATTGTTATCCTATGGACTACACTATTATTACCATCAAGGACATGAATTTATTGAGGAAAGGAAAATTTGCCAGGGACATCCTGTTTATTCAAAGAAAGAGCTTTATTAGCACAAACACACAACCATGTACAAAACGTAGGAGATCTGCCCACACAACAAATGGGAAGCACACGAGAAGCCAAAAATCCTACAGCACCATGAAGTGTCTGTTTTCCGCTTGAGTATCTAGCGGCATTCTGTCTGAATTCAGTCCATTTTGCAGACGTCTGTGGTGCGTTGCCCTGTACTTTGGAATCGCCTCTAATCTCGACTGCAGCGTGGCACAGAGCTCGGTGAGCTCCTGGCTGCGAAAGGATGGAGGTCGCACAATCCATCCAGACACCCTGCCAACGCTGCCGTCTTCCTCATCAGACATCAGGTCTATGGTAGCGCACTTCCAAAGGCCCACCTCATCCTCAGCTAGCACAGTCTGTCTTGCTTCTAGCAGCTGTAAAAACAGCCAATAAAGACAATCAGTATTGCGCGAGGCACTGCATATGGACTCAACACATCTATTAAGTCACATTGACCAAAAACGGATCTAATCTAATAAATCTTACCCTCTTTCTTCTCGCTCGACTCCGAGCTGAACTCTTCACAGCTTCCGCCTGCGATGCAAGATCTGGATGTTTGAACCTGAAGCTCCTGCGTACGGTCTCGTAATATGTCTTACAGGCAGCTGGAAAACAATTAAATGAGAGTGATATGAATAAAAAAAACAAGGTGTAAAAGAACTTAAACAATAAAAACAATAAAGGAGAAAATAGTAAAAGTTACTTACACACAATGTCATCATTATCAGCATCATGTAAATCTGGACTTGCAGACATAGCTCTGAGCAAATATGAGGTCACGGCCTCGTTATGAGGTGAGGTTAGTCTGTGAAAACAAAATCAGTATCTATTAACGGATCTATTTCCTTAAACAGGAGAATGAAAGCATATTCTTTGAATCTTAGGGTGTACTCACACTAGGCACGGTTGCCTTGTACCGTGCCCGAGCGCGATTACCCCCCCTCCCCACTCCCCCGCTGGCCTGCACTCACATTGCACTTAACGTACCGGGCCGGAGCACGCTTCATTCACGATGCAACTTTTTGTTTTGAATAAGACAGGAAGAAAAGCGCTTTCGCTAATAGACTGCCTAATACATTTATCATTTATGCCGCGCTGCGATTTTCACTTGATTGCACTGCACGTATCAGAAGATTATTACGGAGGCAGCTGACTTTGATGAGGGATTTGCAGCTTTACCCGCAAACTTCAATTCATGTTCATCAATAAGATGAGATCCAGAACCATTATAAACCTAAATATAATTGAATTAATTGAAAAGTGTATCCAAGTAGTAATAGTTTGGTGTTTGCTATAGTAATGATAGCACACAGCTGTTCCATGCTCCGGCGCGGTTAGCGCTCACACTGCATGCGAACCGCGCCCGAGTCCAACTGAACCGTGCTCTGGCCCACCTCTTCCAAGCGGGCCAGGGCCGGCTAATCGAGCCGCGCCCGGGCACGGTTCGGAGCACTCACACTAGTCAAACGAACCGCGCTTTGGTGGTCAAACGCACTCGGACACGGTTCAAACTGGCTAGTGTGAGTACACCCTTACCCTTGGTCCGGGTCGTAGCGCCTACAATTTGTCTCTGAGTTGTAAAGACGGCGTACTGCTTCCTGTAAATTACAAGACCAAAAAAAAAACACTTTTATAAAGCAATTTACAATTGTTCTTTTACAATTCTACTTTTAGCTTGTGCTACTTAAAAAAGCTTAGCTTAGATAGCAGTCTTACCGCAATCTTAGGATTGTGCACCCGTCTTCTCTTCTTAGAGTTAGTATCTTCCACACAGTTTTTCGAGTCCAAATCAGCCAACCTATCTTCTATGGACAGCAACCTGGAGTTTATTAAAGTGAACTGCTCATTTACATCGGCAGCAAACTGAGTAAGCAGACGAGACAGCCCACTGATAGCATTCAGCAGTTTCTTCTCGCCGGTCTGCAGACTGGCTGAAAGGGGTTGATCGCGTCCATGCAGAGGAGCTGAAGGGGAGACGCCGTCCAGCCATTGTAGATCAGAAAACAGCAAAAACACAGGAAATGGAGGAAAAGGTCTGAGTACAGGAGTAAAAAACATGTCTGTTTATATGCTCGTCTTGCAAGTACTGCTGTATGAGTCGTCATGCCCAGGACCTCGCACGTGATTGGATGAGGGCTAGAAGGCTCGTCGGGCTCCTCCAATCACATGTGAGGTCATTGTTATACGGAAGAACTCGCGAGACGAGCTTGCATGTCTATGATATAAACAAGCACGGTGTGCCTATAAAGCTCTGTGATATAAACACGGTGTGCCGTCAGTTGAAAGATTGACGTCCCAAGACTGAAGAAAAGACCTTGTGAACATTGCGACACTGAACTCTGTCATACACAGTATATTGACCACATAAATTATAGCTATTTAAAAAATTGAGTTTGGGAGAAAAAATCCAAAAGGGCTAGGTCAGATAACATATCCAGTCATGACCCAACTGGCGGGAGTTATGTACCGTCTATGTGTAAAGACCTCGAAGATAACTTGGCTGGAGTTGGAGAGATTGATGAAAGTGAAATGCACGAGAACCCAGAAAAAGAAGTGATGGAAGAATCTGAAGAAATGCACCCAGCGACTGACAGTTAGAGGTGCCCTAGAATGAGTTAAAACAATATTTTAAATTGTTCTCTGATATTTACAAAGAGGGTATTTATGAGTTAGAGGGTATTTATTTAGAGTTATTTATGGGTAAAAATTGTCCAGATACGGTTTTACAGGTCCATTTACAACCCCAGAAATAGTCTCTAGAATGAAATGGTCTGTTTTTGCCTTATTTGGAAGGGTCATGAATATTAATGTGGAGTACAAAATCAGGCCTTGCGAATTTGTTTTGGAGCATTTAGATCTTCTCCGGTAGTATCACTACAAGTTGAATTGGGAGAATTACCGTTGGAACAACGTAGACTTCAATTGAGGATGAGGTACTGGTCTGGTGTATGTGGACATCTGGTAAGTCATCCAGTAAAAATACTTCTGAAAGAGTGTTGGGAGTATGAATACAAAGAAATAGCAAGCTTTGATTGGGTAGTAAGGAAGGAGGCAAACAGCTTGGGATTGAAAGAATATTTAATAGATAGTAGTGTTGCCCGCGTCAATGTGCAATTCCACATGTAGACGCTAGTAGGCAGTGTCCTAGGGCATGATGGTGTAATCAAGACAACAGCCGAAGAAGAAGCAGCTTGTTGTGTAGATTGTACATTGATGTACAGATTTGTACATTGATGTCAGAATATCAGCAGCAGTGAGTGAGCTGCTTTTCTTGCAGCTTGAGTTGTTGTATATAATACAAATGAAGCATCTCTAGTTGATTTGTAAAGTTAAATAAGGCGATCTGGCGCTGGAATGCGTTTGTGAAATCATGCGGAGCTCGTGGCCACTGTTTTCACTAGCGGTGGCTCGAGCAATCGATTGCTGTTGCGGAGACTTCATTCACGAAATGTACCCTAATGTGTCCCTGTTCTTGATATACAATTACTGATTAACATCTTTGGTTTTAATGAGAAAATAAATAAACTATACTCAGCGGATCTATGTATTTATTTACTAGCATAAAGAATCGCTGGACTACAAAATATTGTGTTATAGCAGACGTAAGGAACTATCATCCCATTTCTGGACATACACACAACACACACACACTCCTATCGCAGATTTTTTATTTATTTATTGACCTGAGGGAAGAGTTCTGGCAGACCAATCATTAGAATTGACGCGTTGTTACATTTTTGGACAGGTGCGCGTCAGGGTACGGCGTAGGGTACGCGCGCATCACACAGCCTACGGCGTACACTCGACGCAGAAGTATAAATTGGCCTTTACAAGTACGATTTTGGCTGTATTATTTGTGTCCCCTTCAAAAATTGCTCTTGAGAAATTTCATATTTATTGTCCCCCCCAACTGTTAGATGAAATTTACGCCCCTGACTGTGGATTCGTTTGTAATAAAGACACCGGTCGAGACTGGATTTGCAGACAGAATGAGATTCCCAATAGGAATGATGCAACACAATTATGTGAGTAAAACTGTTTGAAAAAGATTGGTTGATTGGTTATTTAATTGGTTGATTAAAAAATTGGTGCAACATTGGTGTCACAGGCTTGAGTATCCTTCGTATTTGAGGTGTTGTTGGTTCATTGTCCTGAGATTCGGGATCAGACTACAACATGTATGGACCAAGGCTCGCAAAAAGCCAGAGGTTCAAAATGTATCCCCGTCCTGCTCGATGGGCTATCTTAAATTGTTAACCATTCCTTTCTTAATGTGCATTGTTCACTCTCTTGAAGTTTTGAACATGTTGATTTGTCTGCAGTGACGTTTTTGTACTTGTGTGTGCGTTAGTGATGCGGTTTGCAATTATATTCACCGATTGAACAGGCTAAGTAATAAAAAATAACATCCCAATTAATTACGGGTGGATGAGAGATAAATCATTGTTTGTTTGATAAGGACACATTGCGAGCCCTGTGGGCGAATCACTCCTGTTGCCGTTTTTCAAAAACTGTTATCCAATCATAGCTGTGGGCGTTTACTTCCAGTTATTACTAACCTATTACTTATTCATTATGTTTTTGAATGTAAAAACCACACAAACGTCATAAGTTGACCTCAGACAACAGTATACTAAAATAAAAAAGCCAGTTCATGACCCCTTTAATATGAATGTATGGCTTGAGGGTGATTTTTTAATAAACTATCCCATTAATGAAGGGGTGTCTGATTTGACAAAAGCTTGAGCTGACAGTAGAGTAGCTTGAGATGTAAATTATGTAAATCCAATACATCACTAAATATTCAAATATATTAATCTGCCCGCATTGACACTATATGATAATTGAACTGAGCTGGATGACATCACTGTTTTCTCCAGAGCATTATTTTCCTGTTTAACTGTGACGCTGCTTTGAAACAATCGGCATTGTAAAAAGCGCTACATAAATAAAGTTGACTTGACAACAATATCTTTAAAACTTTCAAGAACCTCGGTTTTAAAGGGTGAAATTTAAATATTACTGAGTTAGAACTCTATATAAATTAATGAGTACACTATTTAGATCATCACAGGTAAAAGTACACTGCAAAAAATGCTTTTCTCGACAATAAATGTAATAAACTTATCTACAAAGAACTCAAACGTATTATCATTGGAGATTTTCATTGTTATTTTCTGGGAGATGTTGAAATGTCAGTAAGGGATAAGGCTTTTACCTGTTATATGGCATACCCAATTGCTCCAAAGGTCAAGGAGACCCATTACAAAATTATGTTTAAGATCTACCCAGTTAATGATTTTTTACAGAAATTATTTAATTTCGATGTGGATCCTTGTGTCTTTTGCTCTTCTTTTCCTGAAACACTTGATCATTTATTTTTTTATTGTAATATTACTTCTAAATTTTGGTTTGATATATATAGCTGGATGTCAGTAAGAATGGAGACAATACCTCCTATAACCCTAAAAGATGTCCTTTTCTTTAAATGTGATTTAAATTCATCCTTCTCTGATACTGTAAATTTTGTTTTATTAATGGGTTAATATCATATCCATACTTGTAAATGGAAAAAATGTAAGCCCTCATTTAATATATTTCTATGGGAGTTTGTTAAAATGTTTCAGAGCTTCAAATGTTTCAAGAAACATAATCAGAGGTTTGAAACCTTATGTTTCTCTTTGTCAAAGTATTTATTATTGTAGCTTTTTTAAAAATGTTTTTTTGGCTACCTTTTTGTCTAAAATATATATATTTTATTCCTGCGTAAAGTCAAACTCTGTGTTTATTCTAATGGAAGTGTCTTACATTGTTGGTTGTTCCCTGTCTTGTTATGTTTATATTGCAATAAAAAAATTTTTTTTTTTTAAAGTGCTTTTCTTTTTTCCAGTCCAAATCAGGGCTGCGCGATAATGGTTAAACTGATTATCACGATTATTTTGCTCAAAATCATAATCACGATTATTCTATCAAAAAGGGTAATGTAGTTATGGCCATTTTGCATGTTCTATACCAACCTACACTTCACCCAAAAGGCCTGTAGGTGGCACACCGACTTCCTTTCACCAATTATTATAACTTCGTTAGATGGTAAATCTAATCAATACAAGATTTTTGATGCAACAGTTCGTTTGCAGAGGAGACAAACCACAGATTCAGATTGCCCTGCAAATTCGTAAAGCAAAGAACGATGCTCTCGAAAAAAATTTCCCTGGCTGTCCCCGTTTTCCTCCCATAGAAAACCATTATAAATAAAAAATGACTTATTAGCATGGTGTTCACCAAGTTTGGTTTGTTAATAACACTGTCTTAGTTAATTAAGCTTAGTTAATTAAAACATCAAAATATAGAGATAATATTGTATACATAAATTTTCCAATTAAATGAAAAGATATGGACAAGTTGATTGTTAGGCATTAAAAATATGCAAAATTATTTATTAAATCACCTGTACATGTACCTTTATAAAAATCAATTTAAAGGCTTTTAAGACCTGCACATATTATATTTAACATATATAATTGCTGCTGTAATAACGGCCCATTTCAAATGTTTACGTGCTTTTCTTCTTTTTATTTTTTGAGCGGTGATGAAATACTTGCCGGCATTTCAGTAATTAAAGTCTAGAGTTTTAAAATGCATCCAAATTACAGCAAAGCGCAACCGTACGGTGCTCTGCAGGGGTCAAAAAGGATATAAACAGTGAATTTTGAAGAGATCTCATCTGGATTCGGACGCCAATTAAATGACCACACGACCTTGGTGTTTGTCAAAAAACTGTAGGTTATTTGGTCGGGGATTTTTACGCTGGTGGTGGGAGAAAAACACTGACATTCTGGATTCGGGTGGCAATAAAAATCACTGACTAGCCCCTGTAAATGATGAAAATGAAAATACCTTACGACCCCACGAGAAACAATTACCATCCGAATAGGGCTTTTGACAGTAGATGGCGCTTATGGAACAGCAGAAATATATTGAAATATCTTCCTCCCGTAATGCTGTTTTGTTCTGGCAGCGCATGAAAGCCATTTTTTGTAATAGCACCATGCTACTCTAACAAAATGCAGTTCATGCTTAATTCAAGCACTTTCAAGGACCTGTGTTTGTTTTCAAGTACTTTCCAGGCCTTGAATCAATGTGTCTGAAATTCAAGAACTTTCAAGTACTTTCAAGAAGCGTGGGAACCCTGCAAGAAGAAAACTATGGCCAGTTTCTTCAAGGAAAACACACGCACAACAACACCAACAGCATCAACCACATTTGATCCCATGGTACAATTTAGAGAAGCAGTGGCTGTGGAACTCAACGCTTACATTTACATGCCAAGTGTAGACCATGGAGAAGACCCACTGAAATGGTGGAAGTTACACAAAATAAACTTCCCTAGGCTATGCAAACTAGCACAGAAATATCTGTGCATACAAGCAACAAGCTCTGCATCAGAGAGAGCTTTTAGCACTAGTGGTAATGTTGTATTGAATCATCGCTCCTGTCTGAAACCAGACAAGGTGGAAATGCTTGTTTTTTTGGCAAAGAACCTCTCAAGTGATAAGTAGAGCTTTTTAGAAAGAGGATTTGGAAGTACCAGTTTGTTGCCTATGTTTTTGTTTTTGTAAATGACCAACGACAGTTTTAGTGGTTTGATTGAGTGAACCACACATTTATATCCAAATTCCTTTTTCAAAGTGTATTGTAGCGTCTTAGGGTTACATATATATTTAAATAAAAAATTAGCTGAATAGGGAATTGTGGGTATTAATATTTAGGGATTTATGATTAATCATAACGGGTTATAATCTAATCACAAATCTCCAAAATCACCCAAAAGGGGAATACCTAACCTCGGTATTTATACAATATCTAATATATATATGGTTAACAACAATTTATTGCAATTAACTACAGATATATCTATATTAAATAATCACAGAATAACCTGGGGAGTTGATTCAAAATTCCTCTCCGTTCCGTTTAAAGAACGAGCTGTAATTCTTTATCCACTCACCAGGTCTATTCTTCCTACCCAATTTTCGGGAAGTTTATCCCTCTGGCCACAAAGGACAAACTTTCCGAGTTATGGTATTAATTAAAGCATTCAACGATGCTTATAAGAGCTCGTAGCTTAGATCTGACATTAAAGGGACTCGTGTTCTGTGAGCAAAACAATGACAATCAAAACGTGAATATCATGGTTTTAATAAAGATTAATACTACGATTACATATGACTAAATAAAGAATACATGTATTTACAGAATAGTGGAAGGTAAAGAGGAGGATGAGGGGAAGGGAAAGGAAGAAGGGTTTGATCGTGTCCGATCCGACACCTTCCCAGACATAACCATTGGAGCCAGCAAGAACCATATCACCTTAAACAGGGGTACAATCTTAAAACGCATCTAAATTTCGGTAGAATTGATACTTGCATGGTTTCTTGGTGTTGTGTAAAGCAAGATGCGTGCGTTGGCGTTTCTCAGAGTGTTTGTGCGCTGAAGCGTTCTCTCCGTTTGGTTCTTCCGGAGCTTCGTTGGTCCGTGGGACTTTTAAAGGTGTTTGGGAAGGGAGCGTCTTGGAAGGGAAAGTTCATCTCGTCCAGCTAAGTTCCTCGGTCTGGTGGAACGCGCCGCTGACTGCGTCGCGGAGCGCGTCGATTTTCAAAGGAAACAACAGCTTGGCTGGACCGCGCCGGCTCGCAGGTCGAAGCCCGCGAGCCGCGCTGATGAGATGGTAGGAAAAGGAAATTTGTCTCGTCGGGGTCCTTGCAAGTTGACTGAGCACCGATATGCTAGTATTACTGTCTTTTGAAGTCCATTAAACTACGCCCACTTTCCCTGCGGCGTCCAATCGTTGGTGTGAATTTCAGGCGGGAGAGAGTTTCTTTGTTCGGACTTTATTACTCAATGGAATGTTTTTGCTGGAAGCCAGAACTAGTAAAGTTTCACTCCAAAAGGACCAAAACATACTAGCGGTACATCTCATAATCATATACTTTGTACCATTGACTAAGACACAGAAAAAGGAACATTTAGACATCAAACATGCCTTGGTTTACAGACATGAAGGCAGTGCATCTTCTATACAGAGCAATTTGGAGCGTTTAAGGTAGCTCTTACATCACGCAAGCATAAGAAATATGGGGAGCATGCATACACTTAAGAAATCGTCATATATGTAATTTCTGGGATAGTTTAATTAAAGGCTAAATAGAGGGGAATGCTTGTATGTGTGTGTGTGTGTGTGTGTGTGTGTGTGTGTGTGTGTGTGTGTGTGTGTGTGTGTGTGTGTGTGTGTGTGTGTGTGTTTTAGAGTCACCCCCCGGCCGTCCCAGACTGAAGGGTGAGGGAACTGTCCTGGCTGATAAGAATCTGATTGAAGGTCAGAAAGGGCCATCAAGTCTCTTCTGGTCACACTCTAACTGGTCATTAAACAGTCGGAGGCGTAATTTGACCAAGACTCGTTGGAGCCAGTGGGGCAGAAATTTAATTTATATGCAGAGCTGTTTGGAGGAAAGCATCTCTGATCACTTTGATCCTAGTTGAGAGACACTCCAGACGCTACAGTATACAAACATGTTACGTCCAGCTAAAATATCATTGTTTGGACAGATTGTTCAAAATATCTTACTTTCATGACCATAGAAATTACTTTGTTCTATTTATTTTATTTAGCTGTACTATTGAGACAATAACAAGTTTGTTTGCAGAAATGCAAAAATGTTACTTAGTTTTGTAAAAAAATGTAATTTGAAAACGTGCATTTGTTTGTTGTTGTTGCTAGTTTGAGTTGAGAAATACAAATTTCAGCATTATCAGTAATCTGTGTGTGCATTTTCCTTGAGAACAATCGCAATATGCAATACGCAATCGCAATATGGACCTCAATAATCGCAATATGACATTTTCCCTAAATCGTGCAGCCCTACTACACATACAGTTTACCCAAACTATACTGAGATGAGTGATGTAATAAATATGTAATAAATACTGAAATAAAATGTTTTAGCAAACATATAAAACTGCAGATTAACATGTCATAGACGCAAGACAACACAAGATTTCTTTGGCCTCTTTTGGACAGATTATGAAGCGTTTACTGTAAAGTAGCCTAGCGTCACATCAATAAAGATTTTGTTTTGTGTTGCCTTTTTTTACCTGTGATACTTTTTCTTCATGTCCTTCTTCACTACATCCATAAACCTCCTCTTTGGTCTTCCTCTCGACCTCCTGCCTGGCAGCTCTAACCTCGCCATCAAGTCCACTGCGGTCTCAAAATTCTGGCCAGCTGATAATACCGAGAATATCGAAATCAACTGCAGGCGATCGATCCTTAAATTACCTCATCGACATGGCATCCTCAATAAACCCGTCTCCGGCATTCGAATATTCCCATTTAATAATTCTTTAATCGATATATCATCCACAATAAACCCATGTCCGGCCTGATGGCTCCGATCTTTCGAAAATTGCAATTTAATTAATTGTTTAATCGATATGTCATTCTCAGTAAACCCGTCTCCGGCGTGATGACTCCGATCTTTCAAATATTTAAATGTAATAATTGTTTAATCGATACGTCATCCTCAATAAACCAGTCTCCGCCGTGTTGCCTCCGATCTTTTGAATATTCTGATCTAATATGACCCCTGACCTGTAAAGTCGCCTGAAAAAAAATCATACACTGATTGTTAATTGGCCAGAGGAGAACTGGAACTATATAAGTCGTTATTTTAATTTATTTTTAAAAATATTCTTGTGGCTTTATAATATTAATATTGAACCACTCTACTCACATGGACTGCTTTAAATATGTTTTTAGTACATTAATGGATCTTGAGAGTGTAAATTTCATTGCTGCCTATGCAGGCCTCACTGAGCCTTCAGATTTCAACACAAATACTTCATTTGTGTTCCGAAGATGAACGGAGGTCTTACGGGTGTGGAACGGCATAGGGGTGAGTAATAAATGACATTATTTTCATCTTTGGGTGAACTAGCCCTTTAATGTGTCCTGTAACCAGACACCTAGTTCTTCCTGTATGTAAGTTGGTTTGCTTGTTGGATGAGGGATATTATGGATCATTTGTTAACAAATATTTGTGTCTGACCGGTCTCAGTCACTATAATGTGGTGTTCACACCGGACACGATTGGCGCGAAGGTGGACGCTTGAACATTTTGAGTTTACAAGCTTTATTCACACATGAAATTCGCACAAATCGCGTGTGACATTCACCTCACAACAGACGCGAATTCGCATCATGGGAGGGGCTTCTGCCAGCCGGCTGGTCTCGTTGAGAAATTGCTGACATGGGCTGTGTTTACACGTCTTTTTTTGTTAAAATCTGCTGTTAATGTGTGACAAAACGTAGTTTTAAGACTTTTTCAGGCGATAATGTAGTTGTTTAAAGCTCAAATCTGTGGTTTATTTATATAAAGAGTGCCTATTTGAACATTTTATCTGGCGTTTTCGGAGTTGTGAGCTTCAGCTGATCAGTGGCGCTCAGCGCTCACTAACCCCGGCGAGGGCAACCTTTCCTTGGCCAGTCCTTCTGACGTCTGCCGCTGGCTCTGATGTCTCTGTGGTGTGTCTCGAGCTATAATTCGTCTTGTAACGGGCGATCTTTGGTCTCATGGATTTATAATTTGTTCCCTGGCAAATCGTTTAGGCTGAGGGCAAAGTGAAGTTTCATTACTTTTTTATTTTTATTATAACTGTACGTTACAGTTGTACCCGACTAGCACTAACTTTGAATTATCACAGTGATAATCATATTGTCTGAATCAGATATTAATATACAGATTTTCTCCTCATTGTTGTCACTACTAAAGCAAGCTCCTGATTAGTTAACGCGGCACGAATATCCGCCAAAGTTCAGATTTTTCAACTTGAGCGAATTGCGCATCAAAACGCTCAATTCGCGACGCAGAATGCCATTTCGCGTCTCTGCATTGACTTAACATGTAAATCACTCGTGCGAATCGCGTCCGGTGTGAACGCACCATTGGACATGTGTTTGGCTTCTTCCCAGTATGAATGTCAATTTTAAGGTTTCCTTTCAATCTGCAAGTCTTTCTGCAGAGAGCAAGCGTAAGGCTTCCCTTCACTTTGAGTTTTCACGTGGCGTTTAAGGTTTCCTTGTTGTTTGAAACTCTTTCCACACTGTTGGCAGGTGTAAGGCTTCTCTCCAGAGTGGATTCTAATGTGAACGTTAAGGTTTTCATTACATCCAAAACTCATTCCACACTGTTGGCAGGTGTAAGGCTTCTCTCCAGAGTGGATTCTCATGTGGCCTTTAAGGTTTCCTTTTGCACTGAAACTCTTTCCACACTGTAGGCAGATGTAAGGCTTCTCTCCAGTGTGAATCCTCATGTGGACTTTAAGGTTTCGTTTATGTCTGAAACTCTTTCCACACTGTAGGCAGATGTAAGGCTTCTCTCCAGTGTGAATTCTCATGTGAACGTTAAGGTTTTCTTTACATCCGAAACTCATTCCACACTGTTGGCAGGTATAAGGCTTCTCTCCAGTGTGAATTCTCATGTGAACGTTACAGTTTACTTTCCGTCTGAAACTCTTTCCACACTGTTGGCAGATGTAAGGCTTCTCTCCAGTGTGAAGTCTCATGTGCCTGTTAAGATTTCCTTGTTGTTTGAAACTCTTTCCACATTGTTGGCAGGTGTAAGGCTTCTCTCCAGAGTGAAGTCTCATGTGCCTGTTAAGGTTTTCGTTAAGTTTGAAACTCTTTCCACATTGTTGGCAGCTGTAAGGCTTCTCTCCAGTGTGAATCCTCATGTGGCTTTTAAGGTTTCCTTGTTGTTTGAAACTCTTTCCACACTGTTGGCAGGTGTAAGGCTTCTCTCCAGAGTGAAGTCTCATGTGCCTGTTAAGGTTTCGTTTATGTCTGAAACTCTTTCCACACTGTTGGCAGATGTAAGGGTTCTCTCCAGTGTGAATTCTCATGTGAACGTTAAGGTTTTCGTTACATCCGAAACTCATTCCACACTGTTGGCAGGTGTAAGGCTTCTCTCCAGTGTGAATCCTCATGTGGACTTTAAGGTTTCGTTTATGTCTGAAACTCTTTCCACACTGTTGGCAGATGTAAGGGTTCTCTCCAGTGTGAATTCTCATGTGAACGTTAAGGTTTTCTTTACATCCGAAACTCATTCCACACTGTTGGCAGGTATAAGGCTTCTCTCCAGTGTTAATTCTCATGTGAACGTTACAGTTTACTTTCCGTCTGAAACTCTTTCCACACTGTTGGCAGGTGTACGGCTTCTCTCCAGTGTGAATTCTCATGTGAACGTTAAGGTTTTCTTTATGTCTGAAACTCTTTCCACACTGTTGGCAGGTGTAAGGCTTCTCTCCAGTGTGAACTCTCATGTGGACTTTAAGGTTTTGTTTATCAGTGAAACTCTTTCCACACTGTTGGCAGGTGTAAGGCTTCTCTCCAGTGTGAATTCTCATGTGGACTTTAAGGTTTCGTTTACGTCTGAAACTCTTTCCACACTGTTGGCAGGTGTAAGGCTTTTCTCCAGTATGAATTCTCATGTGAACGTTAAGGTCTCTGTTATTTCTGAAACTTTTTCCAGACTGTTGGCAGGTGAAATAAGTTTTCGTTTCTGTCTTTTGGTCTCTTTTTTGTGAGGAAGTTTTTTTAGCCTGTGTTGATCTTTCTCCAGTCATGAAATCATGGTGTTTATCATAATGGTCTTTCTCTTCTTCCCTTTCATCAAGTTCATGACTTGCCTTTTTCAATGCCATGAGGTCTAGGGCAAAAAAACATACATAAAACAATTTAGACATTTAAAGCATCAATACCAGGGCATACGGTAGTATGATGTATATAACCTATCCTATCCTAGGGATCAGGGGTGGGCAGCTTTGGTCCTGGAGGGCCACTGTCTTGCAGGGTTAAGCTTTAATGAAAAATGCCTGCCTTTAATTTAAGCAATCCTGAAAACTTAGGGTTAAATTTGGGGGTTGGGTTGAATTTTGCAGGCGTTTTGATCAAGGATGTATTGATGATAGGAGTATTGCTGGGCGGTTAGACCAAAAATCTGCATCATTTTGGCAATTTAAAAATATATCAGTTTGTATATAACCTAAAAATTAAGAAATGAAAATGTAATTATAAAAAATATTATAATAAATTAATTATAATTATAATAAGTATGCTTTCCTGTGCAATTTACAGTGGGGAGAACAAGTATTTGATAGACTGCCGATTTTGCAGGTTTGCCCACTTACAAAGCATATAGAGGTCTGTAATTTTATCACAGGTACTTTTCGACTGTGAGAGACGGAATCTAAAACAAATCCAGAAAATCACATTGTATGATTTTTAAGTAATTAATTTGCATTTTATTGCATGACATAAGTATTTGATACGTCAGAAAAACAATCTTAAAGGATTAGTTCACCCAAAAATTAAAATTCTGTAACTCATGTTGTTCGACACCCGAAAGACCAAACACAAATGAAGATATTTTTGTTGAAATCCGATGGCTCAGAAAGGCCTCCATTGGCAGTAAGGTAATTTGCACTCACAAGACCCATAAAAGGTACTAAAGAGTTGTTACAAAGTCCATCTTCAGTGGTTCTACAATAATTTTATTAAGTGGCGAGAATATTTTTTTTGCGCAAAAAAAAAAAAAAATCAAAATATCGACTATTCAACATGTCCTTGTTTTCCGTTTGGGCCTCTGATGTGAACTGACGAAGCACTACGATGAATGTGCTAGAATATGACGTAGCGCCGGTACTTGGGCATCCAGGAAATGCACACTTTAGCTCCATTTTGACCACTACGCTAAGACCTAAAGCATGATCAATGTAGAATTCAACAGCTTAGATACGGCGCGTCTTCCTCTGCTTGTAACAGTCTCTTCCGGGTCATGTGTCAGAACGCCGGCTTTATTCACGCGCATGCGTTGTGGTGCTTCGTGAGTCTCATGTCAGAGGCCTAGTCAAGAAGTCAAGCACCTGTTGAATAAAGTCGTTATTTCGATTTTTTTGCGCACAAAAACTATTCTCGTCGCTTTATAAAATTATTCTAGAACCACTGTAGTGAGATGGACTTTGTTATGACGTCTTTAGTACCTTTTATGGATCTTGTGAGTGCAAATTACATTGCTGGCAATGGAGGCCTTTCTGAGCCATCGGATTTTAACAAAAATATATTCATTTGTGTTCCGAAGATGAACGGAGGTCTTACGGGTATCGAACGTCATGAGAGTAAGAACTAACCCTTTAATATTTGGTACAGAAACCTTTGTTTGCAATTACAGAGATCCTACATTTCCTGTGGTTCTTGACCAGGTTTGCACACACTGCAGCAGGGATTTTGGCCCTTCATCTCCCTCCAAAGATTTTCTATTGGGTTCAGGTCTGGAGACTGGCTAGGCCACTCCAGGACCTTGAGATGCTTCTTACGGAGCCACTCCTTGGTTGCCCTGGCTGTGTGTTTTGGGTCGTTGTCATGCTGGAAGACTCAGCCACAACCCATCTTCAATGCTCTTACTGAGGGAAGGAGGTTGTTGGCCAAGATCTCGCGATACATTGCCCCATCCATCCTCCCCTCAATACGGTGCAGTCGTCCTATCCCCTTTGCAGAAATGCATTCCCAAAGAATGATGTTTCCACCTCCATGCTTCACGGTTGGGATGGTGTTCTTGGGGTTTTACTCATCCTTCTTCTTCCTTCAAACACAGCGAGTGGAGTTTAGACCAAAAAAGCTCTATTTTTGTCTCATCAGACCACATGACCTTCTCCCATTCCTCCTCTGGATCATCCAGATGGTCATTGGCAAACTTCAGACGGGCCTGGACATGTGCTGGTTTAAGCAGGGGCACCTTGCGTGCACTGCAGGATTTTAATCCATGACGGCGTAGTGTTACTAATGGTTTTCTTTGAGACTGTGGTCCCAGGTCTCTTCAGGTCATTGACCAGGTCCTGCCGTGTAAATCTGGGCTGATCCCTCACCTTTCTCATGATCATTGATGCCCCACGAGGTGAGATCTTGCATGGTGCCCCAGACCGAGGGAGATTGACTGTCATCTTCAACTTCTTCCATTTTCTAATAATTGCGCCAACAGTTGTTGCCTTCTCTCCAAGCTGCTTGCCTATAGCCCATCCCAGCATTGTGTAGGTCTACAATTTTATCCCTGATGTCCTTACACAGCTCTCTGGTATTGGCCATTGTGGAGAGGTTGGAGTCTGTTTGATTGAGTATGTGAACAGGTGCAGTTAATACAGGCAATGAGTGGAGAACAGGAGGGCTTCTTAAAGAAAAACTAACAGATCTGTGAGAGCCGGAATTCTTACTGGTTGGTATGTGATCAAATACTTATGTCATGCTAGGGCTGGGCGATATATCGCATGACATTGTTAGGCGCATCTCGTCAGTAAAGCCGGTTCCTTGATTAGTAGTAAATCGCCATCACCTGCTTTCAGATAGAACGGCATTTACTACACAGAGCCGTAGTTCACTGACAAGCTGAGACATATCGCATTAATTATCGCGGACGTATCGGCTCATGTGGACTTTACCAATGAGGTAGTGTGAGCCCCACTGACATCACAGCCCCCTGTGGTTCCTGCCAAGCCTGAAAACCTCCTGTCAGGCCAGACCATTCCAAGAGTCTGTACTTTAATCAACGAACAGGATACTGCAGCACCAGCTGTCTTTCACCTTCTGCAGCCGACAGTGTACTTTCACAAGGTGCCCACTCGGCTATGCAAACTCACCAGCCGAGTTCAACATCCTCCGAAACAAAGCATGCCCAGACACCAGAATGAGAGGCAACCTGCGAAGATGATTTTCTCATGAAGAGCACAACGCTCTTCTGAAGAAGGACAGCCCATTCGTCTGGACAGAAGCTCAAGCAAATGCCATGAATGAACTGAAACAACATCTCTGCATAGCTCCATGTCTTGCCCACCCTGACACACAACAGGAGTTCCACTTGAAAGCTGGATTCTCCAGACACTGCTTGAATGCTGGTCTATACCAAAACATGACCAAGACAAAAGACTAGTTGTACAGGCAAGCAAGACATTTCTTCCACCAGAGAGCAGATACTCTGACTGTAAAAGGGCTCTACTCTGCACCGCATGGGCCTTCCAGCGATTCTCCGACTACATCGGACCACAAAAAGGTTATTATAGAGATGTTCCAAAGCCTGTAATGTCCTCAACAGCCAACGCATCCAAGAGGGCATCGTTACTAATTCACAGGGTTGATGACCCTTCAGGGCCGCAATGTTGAGGAACGTTATGTCCAGAATCAAGTCTGCACTGGGAAACGACTCAACTGCCTGCCAAAACTGTTCTGATGACACACCAGCGGTGACACTGGACACAGAGGAACCCCAACAACAGGCCTGTCACAGGTAGTTTGAAAAGAATGCGTGTCAAGGGCTGCCCACGCACCCTACGTCGGTGGATGCTCTTGCAACCAAGAGGGCATCCTAAAAGCAGGTGCAGGCGTACCATGGCTGAAACCAGCCTTGCCCTCCACAACACTTCAAGTTGGGCCCTTAGTCATCACAATATGCTGAGGTGGCAGACATTCTAATAACCCGACAAATCGCATCAGCCCACAACAACAGAGAACTCCTTATTTGCACTCCAACTATGCTAGGACACCGTTTCACATGCCACCTTCCAGGTTGAAACAAAAGGGCTTCAAGACAGCAAACAAGTCAGTCAAACACCAACACCTGTCCCAAGCTTGTGATGACATCACAAGAACACACAACATGGACTGTCCACCGGAAAAAGGTGACAGGACACTCAAGGCAACCCGGCCTTGACAAAGACTTGAATGACCGAACTGATTCCCTGGCCAAGACTGGCACACTTCACGGCAATCCATGGTCACCTCCCACCCACGCAACCACCCGTGATGGCGCTGCGATAACCCGCAGCAAACTGACTATTCCTGCGACGATTCCAACATCACAGCCGCTTGCGCTGGCTCTACAATTTCCATCAATGACACAGCTGACATGCAAGCCTCTGACACTGCCATACAAGCTATGAGTAACCACCTCTCAGACCCCTCCAACCACCCTGTCACGACGTCTGACTTCACTGCTACCCACAGGCCTCAGACGACCGCATGACGGCAAACACATGCTGCGTGAGAAAACAAACATTATGTGGTATGCCTCTGACGCCCTCACAGCGCTAAAGCTTGTGATGCCACAGTGTCAAAAGGGGGGTAATGCTAAATGTATGCCCACAACGCACCATGTGCCGGACACCAAGGTACCAGAGCCACAAGACACAGAAGCAAGCGGAATATTGGCCTGGCATGCAGCAAGTCGTGTCAGAGTATGTCCAGAGAAGTGTCTGGTTTTGCTGACAATTCTAACCGGCAAACCCAAACCCCAGAGCCCCTGCAACACAGAAGAGTCACAGTCCCGTGGTTATACCTCCAAATAGACTGGGCAGGATCCCTTCCCAGATCGACGAGGAACCACAAGTACTCCCTCACAGTTGTATGCCAGTTCTCCAAGTGAGTAGAATGTCTTTGAGCACCCAACGACACCAAGTTGAACGAACCAATCGAGCTGGGGCCAGCATGCTGAGAAAGTATGTGTCTGCCAACCAGAAAGACTGGGATGTGAAACGTCCATTGTTGCTCATGACCATCAGAGCCACCCCGCATGAATCAACTCATGTGTCTACTTTTGAACTTGTGACTGGGTGTCAGACGACCCTGCTGCATCAAACAAGAGACTCTAGCTTTGTCAGAACTTACACTGCTCACCAGCACATTGACAAATTACACCCGAAGTGGCTCAGACAGCTGTTGAACCATGAGAGCAGCTGAACAGATCAAGCTCAGGACCCATGCAGAACTGTCACTATGGCAAACGCCAAGTACCAGACAAGCCACTGGGCGAAGACATGGAAGACAGCGCGTCCAACCTGCACACACCACAGGATGTCTCACAGCCGTCGACAACAACGCCCTCTGCCAAACCCTTCACGCAGGTGTCAAGCGGAGGCTGCACAAGGACAGCTGGACACTACTATCTCAGGGTCACAGGAGCTGCTGACACCAGCAAAATAGCCCCTAAACAGGACTCACCAGATGAGTACTGCAAAGGACAAGCTTCCAACTCCTTGCCACACACAGCTCAGGCAAGCTCACAACAGCACTGCCACAAGAAGCAGAGCAGAACTCCGATCCTTCGGACGTCTCGTGACTGAGAGGCTAACAACTACCCCGCTTCCCTCCTGTCACCAGCACTAGGTCAGTCTGAAACCCTCTTCAGGCCACACACACCCCTTACCACTTCCTGAGACCACAAGCAGAAACCTGCGCCACACAGACAGACTTCAGGATGACAGGTGACGCACCGTCATGGCACCTGCTGCCTCGACACCTGTTGCACAAGGTCAGAGACCTGAACTTGGCTACTGCCTGCCTTATCTGCCGTGGAGTGACCATCACTCCAGGGGACACAAAACGACCAGAGTGTGTGGATTCACGTACCAAAGGGTGCCATCCTCCACCTTGATGATCTGGCATCGTAATACCCTCCCAAGTGAAGAGTACTGGTCAGAGCTGGAAAACCCCATCCTTCTTCAAGAATCACAACTTCACTCTAGATCCAGAACTGGAACTAAAGATTGAGAAAGGGGGTCCTACCCAATTGACATCACTCTCATCGACACAGCTCTTTACCTTGCTACAGCATTATGCCACACCCTGACACTGGGCCTGGCTTTCATCCTAGTCAAGAGGGTCCACGAGATGCGAGAGTCCATGACCAAGAAACAAGGCCTCTCTCCCCCTAGGATTCAAACAAAACCCACGGAAGGGAGGTACCAAGACAGAGACAATGCCAAATCTCATCGAGATGGACTCTCAGCCTGAGGAACCAAAGGCTGAGGACAAGTAGAGACCCCCTGCCACTCGACCACCATGATCCACCTGCCATCCGACCATCATGATCCACCTGCCACTCGACCACCATGATCCACCTGCCATCTGACCACCATGATCCACCTGCCGCTCGACCACCAAGATCCACCTGCCATCCGACCGAAATGACAACTGTCATCCGACGAGGTCACCCGGACTTCGTCACATGACAAAGGGGGACTGTAGCGTCTGGAGTGTCTCTCAACTAGGATCAAAGTGATCAGAGATGCTTTCCTCCAAACAGCTCTGCATATAAATTAAATTCCTGCTCCAACGGCTCCAAAAGGTCTGAGTCAGATTGCACCTCCGACTGTTTAATGACTAGCTAGAGTGTGACCAGAAGATAGTGATGGCCCTTTCTGAGCTTCAATCAGATTCTTATCAGCCAGGACAGTTCCCTCACCCTTCAGTCTGGAGGGGGGGGGGGGGGGGGGGGGGGGGGGGGGGGGGGCTCTAATACACACACACACACACACCACACACACACACACACACACACACACACATACAAGCATTCCCCTCTATTTAGCCTTTAATTAAACTATCCCAGAAATTACATATATGACGATTTCTTAAGTGTATGCATGCTCCCTATATTTCTTATGCTTGCGTGATGTAAGAACTATCTTGAACGCTCCAAATTGCTCTGTATAGAAGATGCACTGCCTTCATGTCTGTAACCAAGGCATGTGTGATGTCTAAATGTTCCTTTTTCTGTGTCTTAGTCAATGGTACAAAGTATAATGATTATGAGATGTACTGCTAGTAGGTTTTAGTCCTGTGGGGTGAAACTTTACTAGTTCTGGCTTCCAGCAAGAACATTCCATTGAGTAATAAAGTCCGAACAAAGAAACTCTCTCCCGCCTGAAATTCACACCAACGATTGGTCGCCGCCGGGAAAGTGGGCGTAGTTTAATGGACCTCAAAAGACAGTAACACCAGCATATCGGGGCTCAGTCAACTTGCAAGGACCCCGACGAGACAAATTTCCTTTTCCTCCCATCTCATCAGCGCGGTCCAGCCAAGCTGTTGTTTCCTTTGAAGATCGACGTGCTCCGCGACGCAGTCAGCAGCGCGTTCCACCAGACCGAGGAACTTAGCTGGACGAGATGAACTTTCCCTCCAAGACGCTCCCTTCCCAAACACCTTTAAAAGTCCCGCGGACCAACGAAGCTCCGGAAGAACCAAACAGAGAGAGCACTTCAGCGCACAAACACTCTGAGAAACGACAACCTACGCATCTTGCTTTACACAACACCAAGAAACCATGCAAGTATCAATTCTACCGAAATTTAGATGCGTTTTAAGATTGTACCCCTGTTTAAGGTGATATGGTGCTTGCTGGCTCCAGTGGTTATTTCTGGGAAGGTGTCGGATCGGACATAATCAAACCCTTCTTCCTTTCCCTTCTCCTCTTCCCTCCTCCTCATCCTTTCCCTTCTCCTCTTTCCACTATTCTGTAAATACATGAATTCTTTATTTAGTCATATGTAATCGTAGTATTAATCTTTATTAAAACCATGATATTCACGTTTTGATTGTCATTGTTTTGCTCACAGAACACGAGTCCCTTTAATGTCAGATCTAAGCTACGAGCTCTTATAAGCATCGTTGAATGCTTTAATTAATACCATAACTCGGAAAGTTTGTCCTTTGTGGCCAGAGGGATAAACTTCCCGAAAATTGGTGTAGGAAGAATAGACCTAGTGAGTGGATAAAGAATTACAGCTCGTTCTTTAAACCGGAACGGAGAGGAATTTTGAATCAGCTCCCTAGAGGTTATTCTGTGATTATTTAATATAGATATATCTGTAGTTAATTACAATAAATTGTTGTTAACTATATATATATTATGTATTGCATAAATACCGAGGTTAGGTATTCCCATTTTGGGTGATTTTGGAGATTCGTGATTAGATTATAACCCTTTATGATTGATCATAAATCCCTAAATATTAATACCCACAATTCCCTATTGAGCTAATTTTTAATTTAAATATGATATGTAACCCTAAGACACTACACTGTCAAACTTCTGCAACTCATCCAGAATGCTGCAGCAAGAGTAGTCTTTACCGAGCCAAAGAGCGCACGTCACACCTCTCCTCATACATTGCACAAAAAAAAAAATGCTCTTCTTACTTACAACCCCAAATCAGAAAAAGTTGGGACAGTATGGAAAACACACACATAAAAAAAAAAAAAAAGTGATTTCTAAATTTACTTTGACTTGTATTTCATTGCAGACAATATGAACACAAAATATTTCATGTTTTGTCTGGTCAACTTCATGTCATTTGGTAAATATGCATCCTTTCCTGTCATTCAGACCTGCAACACATTTCAAAAAAAAGTTGGGACAGGAGCAATTTAGGGCTAGTAATGAGGTAAACTGGTTAAATAATGATGTGATTTGAAACAGGTGATGTCAACAGGTGATTGTAATTATGATTTGGTACAAAAGCAGCATCCAAGAAAGGTCTAATCCTTTAGGAGCAAAGATGGGCCGAGGATCGCCAGTTTGCCAACAAATACGTGAGAAAATTATTGAAATGTTTAAAAACAATGTTCCTCAAAGAAAGATAGGAAGAGATTTGGATATTTCACATTCAACTGTGCATAACATAATTAAAAGATTCAAGGAATCTGGAGGAATTTCAGTGCGTAAAGGACAAGGGCGCAAGCCTAAGCTGAACAACCGTGATCTCCGATCCCCTCAGGCGGCACTGCATCAAGAATCGTCATTCATCTATAAGCGATATCACCACATGGGCTCAGAACTACTTTGGCAAACCTTTGTCAAGTACCACAATACGTAGTTACATCCACAAATGCCAGTTAAAACTGTACTGTGCCAAAAGGAAGCCCTATGTTAACAGTGTCCAGAAGCGCCGTCGAATTCTCTGGGCTCGGAGGCATCTGGGATGGACCACCACACAGTGGAAACGTGTACTGTGGTCAGATGAATCAGTATTTCAGGTATTTTTTGGGAGGAATGGACGCCGTGTGCTCCGGACCAAAGAAGAAAAGGGATCATCCAGACTGTTACCAGCAACAAGTCCAAAAGCCAGGGTCTGTCATGGTATGGGGTTGTGTCAGGGCCCTTGGCAAAGGTAACTTGCACTGCTGTGAAGGCACCATTAATGCTGAGAAGTACATAGAGATTTTGGAGCACAATATGCTGCCTTCAAGAAGACATCTTTTCCAGGGACGTCCATGCATATTTCAACAAGACAATGCAAAACCACATTCTGCACACATTACAAAGTCCTGGCTGTGGAGGAAGAGGGTACGGGTACTTGACTGGCCTGCCTGCAGTCCCGACCTGTCTCCAATAGAGAATGTGGACAACGAAGCCCCCGTACTGTTGCCCACCTTAAGACTTGTTTGCAGAAGAATGGGACAAAATTACACCTGAAACACTTCATTACTTGGTGTCTTCAGTCCCTAAACGTCTTTTAAGTGTTGTGAAAAGGAATGGCAACATTACAAAGTGGTAAATGTCTTTACTGTCCCCAACTTTTTTTTAAATGTGTTGCAGGTCTGAATGACAGGAAAGGATGCATATTTACAAATGACAAGAAGTTGACCAGACAAAACATGAAATATTTTGTGCTCATATTGTCTGCAATGAAATACAAGTCAAAGTAAATTTAGAAATCACTTCTTTTATTATTTATTTGTGTTTTCCATACTGTCCCAACTTTTTCTGATTTGGGGTTGTATATTAAAGGGGTCATGAACTGGCTTTTTTATTTTAGTATACTGTTGTCTGAGGTCAACTTATGACGTTCGTGTGGTTTTTACATTCAAAAACTTAATGAATAAGTAATAGGTAAGTAATAACTGGAAGTAAACGCCCACAGCTATGATTGGATAACAGTTTTGGAAAAACGGCAACATGAGTGATTCGCCCCACAGGGCTCGCAATGTGTCCTTATCAATCAAACACAATGATTTATCTCTCATCCACCCGTAATTAATTGGGATGTTATTTTTTATTACTTAGCCCGTTCGATCGGTGAATATAATCGCAAACCGCATCACTAACGCACACACAAGTACGAAAACGTCACTGCAGACAAATCAACATGTTCAAGCCCATGTGGTGATATCGCTTATAGATGAATGAAGATTCTTGATGCAGTGCCACCTGAGGGATCGGAGATCACGGTGTTCAGCTTAGGCTTGCGCCCTTGTCCTTTACGCACTGAAATTCCTCCAGATTCCTTGAATCTTTTAATTATGTTATGCACTGTTGAATGTGAAATATCCAAATCTCTTCCTATCTTTCTTTGAGGAACATTGTTTTTAAACATTTCAATAATTTTCTCGACGTATTTGTTGGCAAACTGGCGATCCTCGGCCCATCTTTGCTCCTAAAGGATTAGACCTTTCTTGGATGCTGCTTTTGTACCAAATCATAATTACAATCACCTGTTGACATCACCTGTTTCAAATCACATCATTATTTAACCATTTTACCTCATTACTAGCCCTAAATTGCTCCTGTCCCCAACTTTTTTTTGAAGTGTGTTGCAGGTCTGAATGACAGGAAAGGATGCATATTTACAAATGACATGAAGTTGACCAGACAAAACATGAAATATTTTGTGTTCATATTGTCTGCAATGAAATACAAGTCAAAGTAAATTTAGAAATCACTTCTTTTTTTTTCGTTTTCCAATACTGTCCCAACTTTTTCTGATTTGGGGTTGTAAATATGAATGTATGGCTTGAGGGTGATTTTTTAATAAACTATCCCATTAATGAAGGGGTGTCTGATTTGACAAAAGCTTGAGCTGACAGTAGAGTAGCTTGAGATGTCAATTATGTAAATCCAATACATCACTAAATATTCAAATATATTAATCTGCCCGCATTGACACTATATGATAATTGAACTGAGCTGGATGACATCACTGTTTTCTCCAGAGCATTATTTTCCTGTTTAACTCTATATTACTGAGTTAAAACTCTATATAAATTAATGAGTACACTATTTAGATCATCACAGGTTAAAAGTACCACTGCAAAAAATGCTTTTCTCGACAATAAATGTAATAAACTTATCTACAAAGAAACTCAAACGTATTATCATTGGAGATTTTCATTGTTATTTTTCTGGGAGATGTTGAAATGTCAGTAAGGGATAAGGCTTTTACCTGTTATATGGCATACTCAATTGCTCCAAAGGTCAAGGAGACCCATTA
>JARQWZ010007042.1:2500-20000 GCA_033150135.1 Gobio occitaniae
CATCTCCACAAGTGAGCAGCTGAAGCTTGGGAGTCTCTATGGTTATGAATGGCTAACACATATTGTGCAGCGAGTGTGGCTGTGCTCTTATCTTCTCCAAGCATGAAGGACATTTTCTCATTATCACTCAGTTCAGTGAATGATGGAATCAGAGTTTCAAATCTGTCCAGAAATGTTTCTCTCACATAATGATATTTAGGACAGATTAGCAGAAAGTGTTTCTCGTCCTCTATTTGCTGTAGATCACAGTGTCTACAGATCCTCTGCTCTCTCTCTGTCCATGTGTGTCTGTGTCTTCCTCTCTCTATTTCTAGATCATGGTCACTCAATCTGTATTTGGAGAGGATTTGTCTTTCTTTAAATTCTTTAATTACTAGATAATTGGCCAATTTAGTGGTTCTATTTAGGGTTGAATAGCATTGGAGTTTATTTTTGAGTTCAAAATGTGTTTTTAGTGATTTATCATGGGTGTCTTTTAGATTTTTGTCTATTTCTTTAATAATGGCTTTGGGGTTGTAGCTGTGGTCAATCGGGGCTTGAGTTTGATGGACTAGTTGGAGAGCGAGTGTGTTTAGAGGATGAGACTCTGCTGAGGTTTCATTGGCGAGGAGGGCTTTATATTGGACTGACTCTGGATCAGACTGATGGAGGTGAAGCCAGAACTGGACACATCTCTTCTGGATCTCGATGTCCAGCGGGTACAGGCCTAATTCAGCCCTGCAGGCAGCGCTGGACGTGCTTCTGTGGACCCCTAAAATGTTTTTGGTAATTTCCAATTGTAGTTTTTCTATTGAAGTTTTATCCCAATTTTTTAAATTCAGTACTGATCCCCAAATTTCACATCCATATAAAAGAATTGGTTTTATTATTGAATTATATAATTTTATCCAAGTTTTTATGGGTATTTTTAAGTGACCGCATCGTGACTTTATAGCATAGAAACTCACTCACTCACTCACGCACTCACTCAATCACACTCACACTCACTCCCACTCCCACTCACACTCACTCACTCACTCCCTCACTCACTCACACTCATACTCACTCACTCACTCACTCACTCACTCACTCACACTCACTCACTCACTCACTCACTCACTCACTCACTCACTCACACTCACACTCACACTCACTCACTCTCACTCACTCTCACTCACTCACTCACACTCACACTCACACTCACACTCACACTCACACTCACTCACACTCACTCACTCACACTCACTCACTCACTCACACTCACTCACTCACTCACACTCACTCACTCACTCACTCACTCACTCACTCACTCACTCACTCACTCACTCACTCACACACTCAATCACTCACACACTCACACTCACTCACTCACTCACTCACTCACACACTCACACACTCACACACTCACTCACACTCACTCTCACTCACTCTCACTCACTCTCACTCACTCACTCACTCACTCACTCACTCACTCACTCACTCACTCACTCACTCACGCACTCACTCACGCACTCACTCACTCACTCACTCACTCACTCACTCACTCACTCACTCACTCACTCACTCACACTCACACTCACACTCACACTCACTCACACTCACTCACACTCACTCACTCACTCACTCACACTCACTCACACTCACTCACTGACTCACTCACTCACTCTCACACACAAACTCACAAATACTCACTCACACTCTCACACACACACACACACACACACACACACACACACACACACACACACACACACACACACACACACACACACACACACACACACACACACACACACACTTCAGATCAAGCTTGTATTGTGCTCTAAGGGTTTTTATTATTATTATGATGTTATCTACAGGTAGAGTTTAAAGTTGTGTGTATTGTGCCTCTCACATGTGAGTTTGTGTGTGTGTATAGTGTGTTGAAGCAGTAGTTTATATGCCACACACACCTCTCGTCTGGTTCCCAGTGGAGGCTGTGTGTAAAGTCAGTCGGAGACCTGCTTTCTGCCTTCCCTCGCAGCTCTTCAGCTCTTCATCTCTTCAGCTCTTCAGCTCTTCAGCTCTTCTGTTCAGTTATTACCGCGGTTAGAGAGCGGCTTCTTCACCAAACCTGCCTCTTCCTTTTCACTTCCATCTGGCGAGAGATGTAATCCGAACAAGTCTGGCATTTTCAGATTACCACAGATGACAAATCTCCTTATGTGGAGGCATGAGGCTCAGGCGTCACCCGAAACCTCCACACCTTCGCCAGCTCGTAAGCTGGTTAGGGAACTCAAGCGTCTCTTCCTCTGGGATATCAGGCGGATGCCCTGAGACAGATTCAACTTTATTTCCGCTTGTTGAAACTGATAGCACATTAGGAAAATGCCAGAGTTGCAGGAGAGGAGAAGAACTCCCACGGTCATGGAGAAAGAGAACGAGCGGAGAAAGAGAAGCTGCTGTCAGTCTGAAGAGATTATTCCTCTGCTCTCCCAGAACCGGCTAAAGTCCGTCGGCCTCGGAGATCGCGGCCCAGATTTCTCCTAAACGAGTTCATTAGGGGTTCTGTCAGGGTATCCAGGCTCTCCAGATTGAGTTTCTCCACGGATAAAGCTGTGATTGTTCCCCGATCCGGGCGAGATGCAGGACGGGATCTGTAGTCCCAGCGCTGACATTAAGAGGCTGAGTGGGATTCCTGAGGGATGAAGGGACTCGAACTCGAACCCGCAACCTTCGGGTTACAAAACCAACTCTCTAACCATTGGGCCACCACTGCAAATAATGACACTTCATGTGAAATAATAAATCATAACATAAGCAATAAAAAATTATAAAAAGTAAATAATATCAACAATATAACATGAATAATAACTATTAAAATAAGAAATAAATTCAAAATAAAATAAACTATATATATATATATATATATATATATATATATATATATATATATATATATATATATATATATATTAATAATAATAGCAAATAATAAAGAAATTTAAAACAAATAAATAAGCAAATATAAGATGACAATATATATATATATATATATATATATATATATATATATATATATATATATATATATATATATATATATATATATATATATATATATATATATATATATATATTAAATTAATAATAATAATAATAATGTAAATAATAATAAAAATAAATTAGCTAAAATATAAAATAATAAACAACTATATAATATCAAAAAATCATAAATAATAGTAAAGAAATACAAATAATAACAGTAAAAAATATATCAAATAATGAATAATTATAAAAATAATATAAAGTATATAAAATATATATGATATCAATAACTTATCGAAAATTAGATATGTATATATATATGTATATATATATATATATATATATATATATATATACATATATATATATATATATATATATACATATATATATATATATATATATATACATATATATATATATATATATATATATATATATATATATATATATATATATATATATATATATATATATATATATATATATATATATATATATATATATATATTATAATTGTTATTAATATAAAATAATAATAGAAATAATATAAAATTAATGATAGAAAATATATAAAGTATAAATATATATATAAAGTAAAAAAACATGAAATGACAAACAGAAGTATATATTAAATTAAATTAAATGAATAATAATAATATAAATAATAAAAAAATGAGCTCAAATATAAAATAATAAATCATCTAAATAATAGTAAAGAAATAAAATAATAACAAATAAAATATATCAAATAATTAATAATTATAAAAATAATATAAAGTATATAAAATATATATCAATAATTTATCAAAAATAAGGATATATATATATATATATATTATAATCGTTATTAATATAAAATAATAACTAATTATATAATAAAAATAATAATAGAAATAATATAAAATTCATGATAGCAAATATATATATAAACAAAGTAAACAAATATAAAATGACAAACAAAAGTATATATTAAATGAAATGAATAATAATAATATAAATAATACAAAAAAATAAATGAGCTCAAATATAAAATAATAAATCATATAAATAATAGTAAATAAATAAAAACAGTAACACAAATAAAATATATCAAATGATTTATTAATAATAATACAAAATAACATAAATTATATCAAATATAAATGTCTTATATAAATATGAATAATAATTTAAGTTTAATAAATGACATTTTAGATGAACTAACCCTTTAATATCAACTGCAGGTTTATGAATAGAACAGGTTTCCATTGGAAACTTCCTCAGGCTGTGTGAAATCCTGACAATAATAATAAAAAATACATTCACCCAGCTTTTCAAATGGAAAATAACTTGATATGAGGTGTTTGTTCCCTGGCTTTGTGATGTGCAGAAATGCTCAGATTCTGATATGTATTCCATACAGAAGTCCGTACGGAAATCCGCCAGTCGCATTATTCTGCACAATTCCTCCCAGATTTGATTATGATAAAGTTCTATTAGTGTGTAGCGGTAAATAGAGAATCCATTTCACGTTCTATTGAGAGTGGAGAATTGACAGCAAAAGTGAAAATGAAACCCGAGCGAACACCAGGCGTGGAATTATTGAAGCACATAATCAGCCAATGGACTCTCCGGCTGACTTTAACAGGGATTCCTCCACTAATAAGTGTCTTGAGCTGCTTAATGACTCTCAGAGAGAATCCGCTGCTTTAAGCTCAGGATAATTACTCAGAACAGGGTTATCCTGAACAAGCCTAATGTGGATTTATGCTTTTCATTACCAGCTGTAAATATGGCTTTAAAGCTGCAGGATTCGATTAATGCCGTTTGCATCACTAATGGACCAGAAGTGTTGAAGACATCTTCTTTCATCATGGGGAGATACAGTTATTTTGGCTTTTAAAAATGTGAAAAAAATTTATGCTAAAACGATATATTCATAGGTCTAGTGCAGCTTATAGCTTACACTAAATATTAATATTTTTTATTAATAAATATTAATTTTTTTAATTAACCCAGCATGCTGAGGGCCACAGAGCGGGGTCAGCGCATGCTGAGGGCCACAGAGCGGGGTCAGCGCATGCTGAGGGTCACAGGGCGGGGTCAGCACATGCTGAGGGTCACAGAACGGGGTCAGCATATGCTGAGGGTCACAGAGCGGGGTCAGCGCATGCAGTGGGCCACAGAGCGGGGTCAGCGCATGCTGAGGGTTACAGAGAGGGGTCAGCGCATGCTGAGGGTCACAGAGCGGGGTCAGCGCATGCTGAGGGTTACAGAACGGGGTCAGCATATGCTGAGGGTCACAGAACGGGGTCAGCATATGCTGAGGGTCACAGAACGGGGTCAGCATATGCTGAGGGTCACAGAGCGGGGTCAGCGCATGCAGTGGGCCACAGAGCGGGGTCAGCGCATGCTGAGGGTCACAGAGAGGGGTCAGCGCATGCTGAGGGTCACAGAGCGGGGTCAGCACATGCTGAGGGTCACAGGGCGGGGTCAGCGCATGCAGTGGGCCACAGAGCGGGGTCAGCGCATGCTGAGGGTTACAGAGAGGGGTCAGCGCATGCTGAGGGTCACAGAGCGGGGTCAGCACATGCTGAGGGTCACAGAGAGGGGTCAGCGCATGCTGAGGGTTACAGAGAGGGGTCAGCGCATGCTGAGGGTCACAGAGCGGGGTCAGCGCATGCTGAGGGTCACAGAGCGGGGTCAGCGCATGCTGAGGGCCACAGAGCGGGGTCAGCGCATGCTGAGGGTCACAGAACGGGGTCAGCATATGCTGAGGGTCACAGAATGGGGTCAGCATATGCTGAGGGTCACAGAACGGGGTCAGCATATGCTGAGGGTCACAGAACGGGGTCAGCGCATGCTGAGGGCCACAGGGCGGGGTCAGCGCATGCTGAGGGTCACAGGGCGGGGTCAGAGCATGCTGAGGGTCACAGGGCGCGGTCAGCGCATGCTGAGGGTCACAGAGCGGGGTCAGCACATGCTGAGGGTCACAGAGCGGGGTCAGCACATGCTGAGGGTCACAGAGCGGGGTCAGCATATGCTGAGGGTCACAGAGCGGGGTCAGCGCATACAGTGGGCCACAGAGCGGGGTCAGCGCATGCTGAGGGTTACAGAGAGGGGTCAGCGCATGCTGAGGGTCACAGAGAGGGGTCAGCGCATGCTGAGGGTCACAGAGCGGGGTCAGCGCATGCTGAGGGTCACAGAACGGGGTCAGCATATGCTGAGGGTCACAGAATGGGGTCAGCATATGCTGAGGGTCACAGAACGGGGTCAGCATATGCTGAGGGTCACAGAACGGGGTCAGCGCATGCTGAGGGCCACAGAGCGGGGTCAGCGCATGCTGAGGGTCACAGGGCGGGGTCAGCGCATGCTGAGGGTCACAGGGCGGGGTCAGCGCATGCTGAGGGTCACAGAGCGGGGTCAGCACATGCTGAGGGTCACAGAGCGGGGTCAGCACATGCTGAGGGTCACAGAGCGGGGTCAGCATATGCTGAGGGTCACAGAGCGGGGTCAGCGCATACAGTGGGCCACAGAGCGGGGTCAGCGCATGCTGAGGGTTACAGAGAGGGGTCAGCGCATGCTGAGGGTCACAGAGAGGGGTCAGCGCATGCTGAGGGTCACAGAGCGGGGTCAGCGCATGCTGAGGGTCACAGAGCGGGGTCAGCGCATGCTGAGGGTCACAGAACGGGGTCAGCATATGCTGAGGGTCACAGAATGGGGTCAGCATATGCTGAGGGTCACAGAACGGGGTCAGCATATGCTGAGGGTCACAGAACGGGGTCAGCGCATGCTGAGGGTCACAGAGCGGAGTCAGCGCATGCTGAGGGTCTCAGAGAGGGGTCAGCAAATGCTGAGGGTCACAGAGAGGGGTCAGCGCATGCTGAGGGTCACAGAACGGGGTCAGCGTATGCTGAGGGTCACAGAACGGGGTCAGCATATGCTGAGGGTCACAGAGCGAGGTCAGCACATGCCGAGGGTCACAGAGCGGGGTCAGCGCATGCTGAGGGTCACAGAGCGGGGTCAGCTCATGCTGAGGGTCACAGAGCGGGGTCAGCACATGCTGAGGGTCACAGAGCGGGGTCAGCTCATGCTGAGGGTCACAGAGCGGGGTCAGCTCATGCTGGGGGTCACAGAGCGGGGTCTGCTCATGCTGGGGGTCACAGAGCGGGGTCAGCTCATGCTGAGGGCCACAGAGCGGGGTCAGCTCATGCCGAGGGTCACAGAGCGGGGTCAGCTCATGCCGAGGGTCACAGAGCGGGGTCAGCGCATGCTGAGGGTCACAGAGCGGGGTCAGCGCATGCAGTGGGCCACAGGGCGGGGTCAGCTCATGCTGGGGGTCACAGAGCGGGGTCAGCGCATGCTGAGGGTCACAGAGCGGGGTCAGCGCATGCAGTGGGCCACAGGGCGGGGTCAGCTCATGCCGAGGGTCACAGAGCGGGGTCAGCGCATGCTGAGGGTCACAGAGCGGGGTCAGCGCATGCAGTGGGCCACAGGGCGGGGTCAGCATATGCTGAGGGTCACAGAGCGAGGTCAGCACATGCTGAGGGTCACAGAGCGGGGTCAGCTCATGCTGGGGGTCACAGAGCGGGGTCTGCTCATGCTGGGGGTCACAGAGCGGGGTCAGCTCATGCTGAGGGCCACAGAGCGGGGTCAGCTCATGCCGAGGGTCACAGAGCGGGGTCAGCGCATGCTGAGGGTCACAGAGCGGGGTCAGCTCATGCTGAGGGCCACAGAGCGGGGTCAGCTCATGCCGAGGGTCACAGAGCGGGGTCAGCGCATGCTGAGGGTCACAGAGCGGAGTCAGCGCATGCTGAGGGTTACAGAGAGGGGTCAGCGCATGCTGAGGGTCACAGAGCGGGGTCAGCGCATGCTGAGGGCCACAGGGCGGGGTCAGCTCATGCCGAGGGTCACAGAGCGGGGTCAGCGCATGCTGAGGGCCACAGAGCGGGGTCAGCTCATGCCGAGGGTCACAGAGCGGGGTCAGCGCATGCTGAGGGTCACAGAGCGGAGTCAGCGCATGCTGAGGGTTACAGAGAGGGGTCAGCGCATGCTGAGGGTCACAGAGCGGGGTCAGCGCATGCTGAGGGCCACAGGGCGGGGTCAGCTCATGCTGGGGGTCACAGAGCGGGGTCAGCTCATGCTGAGGGCCACAGAGCGGGGTCAGCGCATGCTGAGGGTCACAGAGCGGGGTCAGCGCATGCTGAGGGTCACAGAGCGGGGTCAGCGCATGCTGAGGGTCACAGAGCGGGGTCAGCGCATGCTGAGGGTCACAGAGCGGGGTCAGCGCATGCTGAGGGTCACAGAGCGGGGTCAGCTCATGCTGAGGGCCACAGAGCGGGGTCAGCGCATGCTGAGGGTCACAGAGCGGGGTCAGCGCATGCTGAGGGTCACAGAGCGGGGTCAGCGCATGCTGAGGGTCACAGAGCGGGGTCAGCACATGCTGAGGGCCACAGAAGTGGCCAACTTTCTGCAGAGTCAAGAGCTCCAGACATCCAAACTTCTGTGGCCTTCAGATGAGCTCAGGAACAGTGTGTAGAGCTTCATGGAATGGGTTTCCATGGCCGAGCAGCTCATCCAAGCCTTACAGCACCAAGTGCAATGCAAAGCGTGGGATGCAGTGGGGTAAAGCGCGCCGCCACTGGACTCTAGAGCAGTGGAGACGTGTTCTCTGAGTCAGGGGCGCAACTACCCAGTGCCAGAGGGGTATGCAGCAACAGTTCTGGGCCCACTTCAAATACCCACTTTGTGGCCAATCACGCTTCTCTGTCTGACAATCCCATGGACGAGTCTGGGTTTGGCGGTTGCCAGGGGAACGGAACTTGCCTGACTGCATTGTGCCAAGTGTAAAGTTTGGTGGAGGGGGGATTATGGGGTGGGGTTGTTTTTCAGTGAAAGGAACTCTTAATGCGTCACCAAGACATTTTGGACAATTTCATGCTTCCAACTTTGTGGGAACAGTTTGGGTACGGCTGAGTTTTGTCCTTTTCCTTAGTGGCATGGTTTGGTCATACATCCTTAAAAGCAAGAAATTCCTTAAACCAGATCGTTAAATGGTCTAGTCGGTTGGTTGGAGAGTCACAGTTGTATCCAGCATCCCTGTATACTAAACAGTTACAGAGGATGGCTACCTCTATTTTAAACGATGACTCCCACCCTTTGCACAGTGAGTTTAAGCTTCTTCCCTCTGGACGGAGGTTTTTAGTCCCAAGGTGCAGAACAAAGTGGTATAAAAGCAGCTTTATTCCTGCTGTTTCAACAGTGTTGAATAATAAATAGGGTTTGTTTTGTTTTTTTTCTGTGTATATATGTTTATATAGGCATAAGTATATGTAGATATGTAGGGAGGTGTAGTTGTATATGAAGGTACAGGTTTATATACTAAGTCTTGAGTGGTGGAGCCTTGAGCACATGTATCATGTAATAATAATAATTATTATTTATTGTTTATTATGTTTTGTTTTGTGATACGGATGCCTTTTACTCACTATGTCATCATACTGCAAGAGAAATTTACCTGCGGGTATCAATAAAGTAACCTAACCTAACCTAACCTAATTACAGAAATCCACAGAAATATGAACGGATAATAATCATAAATGTGTGTTGATCATCAGATCCTCATATGAGAATGATCAGTGAAGGGTCATGTGACACTGAAGACTGGAGGAATGATGATTTGATCACAGGAATAAAGGACACTTGACTATATATTCACACTGTTTACTGGAGTTATGATCAGATTCATGAGCAGAAACATTAACAAATCGTCCGGACGACCAAATGTTTAAAACCCCTATTGTTTTATGCTGAGTTCCTCTTGACCGGTCAGTTATTTACTAGACTCTCCTGTGTGTGTTTCCCAGCTCAACACAGTAAAGGGCAGACTGGAGCACTTGAGAGAGCTGCTTGGGTTGTGATAAAGCGTTCTGTTGATCCCTTTATAAGCGTCTCTCCGCTGGACCTTGATCTAGCTGTGCTGCTGCTGGCGCTGAAGAGATCAAACCTGCTGTCTCAGCTTCAGGAGCGCGTCTGATCTCCACCTGCCACTCTTCCCTTCTCTCTTCCCTTCTCTCTTCCCTTCTCTCTTCCCTTCACTCACAGCGTCTGTATTTTTAGTTGCGGCGGAGCGACGTGTGTGTGTGTGTGTGTGTCACAAACACATTCTCAGTTCTGACAATCACACATGATGAAGCGAACACTGTTGTTGAGTTTGTGTAAAGCCCAAAATGACTTATTGCTACTAATGGGTGTGTGTCGCGAAAACATGTCCAACAGACAAAAATACGACGTGATCTTTTGCATAAAGAAAGCTTTTTTTGTGACAGTATTTTCACCACAAATAAACATATCTTTGCATAATATGTCCAAACATTTTTAACTCTGAATATTGACTATATAAAAACTGTACTTATTATGATTGCAGTCATAAAGTATCATTTCTAATCGCTGCACTCGTTCTGTCACGCGCTTCATTCCATCATGGGATCACTTTATGCATTTAGTTTGCATGAATTGAACAGCTCTTAAACAAACTTAAACAAAACTGAGATAACGTGAGAGTATTCTGCAACCCTTGAAGCCGTTCTCTGGCATGAGACAGCCCACATGAAAAAATACTATAGTATATTATAGTAAAATTACAGTAAAATTACTCTAGTAAATACTATAGTGTTTTTGAACCGTACTATAGTAAAGATACTACAGTAAATTGTAGTATATTATAGTATTTACTACACTTTGTTAATTTACTGTAGTATATTTACTATAGTACGGTTTAAAAACACTATAGTATTTACTAGAGTAATTTTACTGTAATTTTACTATAATATACTATAGTATTTTTTCATGTGGGAGGACACACTGAGGCTTTATTAAGACTGGAACATGGTTTATAACTCAAAGCTGAAGTATTTCTCTTATTTTACACACTCCACCCTAAAGGCCCTTTAGTGTTAATCAGAAGCATAATGATGATTGATTTCTGTTTGACCTGACGCAGAAGTTTGGCTCGTCTTGTTCTGATTGATTAAACTCTTTCCGGCTGAATTATTGATCAGGACGTGTTTACAAAGTCATCCGAACGTCTTCGAGAGGAGAACGTCAGACTCGACTAACTGTGGGGTCGTGTTTACATTTACATTTACATTTAGTCATTTAGCAGACGCTTTTATTCAAAGCGACTTACAAATGAGGGTAAAAGAAGCAACTAGAACAGTCAAGATATGTTTAATGTGTTATTATTTATGGACACTGAAGCACTATCAACATTCTCTCAGCATCTAAAACAAACCACAGAGAAAACTTAAAGGGTTAGTTCAGCCAAAAATGTAAATTGTGTCATTAATGACTGAGCCTCATGTGGTTGGACACCCGTCAGACCTCCGTTCATCTTCAGACACAAATGAAGATATTTTAGTGTAAATCTGATGCTCTGAAAGGCCTCCATTGGCTCAACTTTACACTCTCAAGACCCTTAAAAGACACTAAAGACTAAAGTTACAAAGTCCATCTCACTACAGCGGCTCTACAATAACTTTATGAAGACGAGAATAGTTTCTGTGCGCAAAAAAACCCTAAATAACGACTTATATAGTGATGACGATTTCAAAACACAGCATCATGAAGCTTCGAAGCGTTATGAATCAGTGAGTCGATTCAGCGGTTGAGCGTTATGAATCAGTGAGTCGATTCAGTGGTTCAGAGCGTTATGAGTCAGTGAATCGATTCAGCGGTTCAGAGCGTTATGAGTCAGTGAGTCGATTCAGCGGTTCAGAGTGTTATGAGTCAGTGAGTCGATTCAGCGGTTCAGAGCGTTATGAATTAGTGAGTCGATTCAGTGGTTTGAAGCGTTATGAATCAGCGAGTCGATTCAGCGGTTTGAAGCGTTATGAATCAGCGAGTCGATTCAGCGGTTCGGAGTGTTATGAATCAGTGAGTCGATTCAGCGGTTTGGAGTGTTATGAATCAGTGAGTCGATCCAGCGGTTTGGAGTGTTATGAATCAGTGAGTTGATTCAGCGGTTCGGAGCGTTATGAATCAGTGAGTTGATTAAGCGGTTCGGAGCGTTATGAATCAGTGAGTCGATTCAGCGGTTTGGAGCGTTATGAATCAGTGAGTCGATTCAGTGGTTCGGAGCGTTATGAATCAGTGAGTCGATTCAGCGGTTCGGATCATTATGAATCAGTGAGTCGATTCAGCGGTTCGGAGCGTTATGAATCAGTGAATCGATTCAGCAGTTTGGATCGCCAAAGTCACGTGATTTCAGCAGTTTGGCGGTTTGACACGCGATCCAAATCATGATTAGACAAAAGTGTATTAATTTGGCTGAATATTTTAGTCATTTGTTTATTATTTCTGACGTACAGAAGCAGCTCAAATATGAAGCGTTTAGTTTATCTTCATATCTCTCACTTGACGTCGAGTCGCTGCTCAGATTCGCTCAGCCTCAGCAGCTTCTGTGAACATAAAGCCCGCCTACTCGGATCTGATTGGTTTCCTCAGATATGTTGACATTGACGAGCGGAGACAGACCAATGAGAGCTCAGATCAGCACACACACCTCTGCTTCTGACGGATTGAAGAACAGCTGATTAAAACACGGAAGAAGCCGAAGCCAGTTTCATATGTTTGAAAGATTAATCACACATTTTTTTAAGGGGGCTGGACTGAAGTTTAGGGGCTAATGATGCCCATGGTGTAAGTGCCCCAAAGTAAATAACTAATGATTTTACAAGAGAAATGAATTAAACAAAAACACACAATAACTGATGTACAGCCCAAGCTCATTACACTCCAGTTATCTGTGTAAAGCTTCTCTGATCTGTGAAAGCGCTGTATAGATGAAGGAGACTTTAGATATTTGGGCCCCACTTTATATAAGGTGGCCTTAACTACTATGTACTTACATCAAAAAATAAGTACAATGTACTTACTGTGTTCAAATTGTATTGCAAAACACCTTTGCTGATATTGAGGTGGGATACGGGTAGAGTTAGGGACAGGTGTGGTGGTGTGGGTCAGTTTAAGGGTAGAGTTAGGGACAGGTGTGGTGGTGAGGGTAAGTTTAAGGGTAGAGTTAGGGACAGGTGTGGTGGTGTGGGTCAGTTTAAGGGTAGAGTTAGGGACAGGTGTGGTGGTGTGGGTCAGTTTAAGGGTAGAGTTAGGGACAGGTGTGGTGGTGTGGGTCAGTTTAAGGGTAGGGTTAGGGACAGGTGTGGTGGTGTGGGTCAGTTTAAGGGTAGGGTTAGGGACAGGTGTGGTGGTGTGGGTCAGTTTAAGGGTAGGGTTAGGGACAGGTGTGGTATGGGTAAGTTTAAGGGTAGGGTTAGGGACAGGTGTGGTGGTGTGGGTTAGTTTAAGGGTAGGGTTAGGGACAGGTGTGGTGGTGTGGGTAAGTTTAAGGGTAGGGTTAGGGACAGGTGTGGTGGTGTGGGTCAGTTTAAGGGTAGAGTTAGGGGCAGGTGTGGTGGTGTGGGTAAGTTTAAGGGTAGGGTTAGGGACAGGTGTGGTGGTGTGGGTCAGTTTAAGGGTAGAGTTAGGGACAGGTGTGGTATGGGTAAGTTTAAGGGTAGGGTTAGGGACAGGTGTGGTGGTGTGGGTTAGTTTAAGGGTAGGGTTAGGGACAGGTGTGGTGGTGTGGGTTAGTTTAAGGGTAGGGTTAGGGACAGGTGTGGTGGTGTGGGTCAGTTTAAGGGTAGGGTTAGGGACAGATGTGGTGGTGTGGGTTAGTTTAAGGGTAGAGTTAGGGACAGGTGTGGTGGTGTGGGTCAGTTTAAGGGTAGAGTTAGGGACAGGTGTGGTGGTATGGGTCAGTTTAAGGGTAGAGTTAGGGACAGGTGTGGTGGTGTGGGTCAGTTTAAGGGTAGAGTTAGGGACAGGTGTGGTGGTGTGGGTCAGTTTAAGGGTAGAGTTAGGGACAGGTGTGGTGGTGTGGGTCAGTTTAAGGGTAGGGTTAGGGACAGGTGTGGTGGTGTGGGTCAGTTTAAGGGTAGGGTTAGGGACAGGTGTGGTGGTGTGGGTCAGTTTAAGGGTAGGGTTAGGGACAGGTGTGGTATGGGTAAGTTTAAGGGTAGGGTTAGGGACAGGTGTGGTGGTGTGGGTTAGTTTAAGGGTAGGGTTAGGGACAGGTGTGGTGGTGTGGGTAAGTTTAAGGGTAGGGTTAGGGACAGGTGTGGTGGTGTGGGTCAGTTTAAGGGTAGAGTTAGGGGCAGGTGTGGTGGTGTGGGTAAGTTTAAGGGTAGGGTTAGGGACAGGTGTGGTGGTGTGGGTCAGTTTAAGGGTAGAGTTAGGGACAGGTGTGGTATGGGTAAGTTTAAGGGTAGGGTTAGGGACAGGTGTGGTGGTGTGGGTTAGTTTAAGGGTAGGGTTAGGGACAGGTGTGGTGGTGTGGGTTAGTTTAAGGGTAGGGTTAGGGACAGGTGTGGGGGTGTGGGTCAGTTTAAGGGTAGGGTTAGGGACAGATGTGGTGGTGTGGGTTAGTTTAAGGGTAGAGTTAGGGACAGGTGTGGTGGTGTGGGTCAGTTTAAGGGTAGAGTTAGGGACAGGTGTGGTGGTATGGGTCAGTTTAAGGGTAGAGTTAGGGACAGGTGTGGTGGTGTGGGTCAGTTTAAGGGTAGAGTTAGGGACAGGTGTGGTGGTGTGGGTCAGTTTAAGGGTAGAGTTAGGGACAGGTGTGGTGGTGTGGGTCAGTTTAAGGGTAGGGTTAGGGACAGGTGTGGTGGTGTGGGTCAGTTTAAGGGTAGGGTTAGGGACAGGTGTGGTGGTGTGGGTCAGTTTAAGGGTAGGGTTAGGGACAGGTGTGGTATGGGTAAGTTTAAGGGTAGGGTTAGGGACAGGTGTGGTGGTGTGGGTTAGTTTAAGGGTAGGGTTAGGGACAGGTGTGGTGGTGTGGGTAAGTTTAAGGGTAGGGTTAGGGACAGGTGTGGTGGTGTGGGTCAGTTTAAGGGTAGAGTTAGGGACAGGTGTGGTGGTGTGGGTCAGTTTAAGGGTAGAGTTAGGGGCAGGTGTGGTGGTGTGGGTAAGTTTAAGGGTAGGGTTAGGGACAGGTGTGGTGGTGTGGGTCAGTTTAAGGGTAGAGTTAGGGGCAGGTGTGGTGGTGTGGGTAAGTTTAAGGGTAGGGTTAGGGACAGGTGTGGTGGTGTGGGTCAGTTTAAGGGTAGAGTTAGGGACAGGTGTGGTATGGGTAAGTTTAAGGGTAGGGTTAGGGACAGGTGTGGTGGTGTGGGTTAGTTTAAGGGTAGGGTTAGGGACAGGTGTGGTGGTGTGGGTTAGTTTAAGGGTAGGGTTAGGGACAGGTGTGGTGGTGTGGGTCAGTTTAAGGGTAGGGTTAGGGACAGGTGTGGTGGTGTGGGTCAGTTTAAGGGTAGGGTTAGGGACAGGTGTGGTGGTGTGGGTCAGTTTAAGGGTAGGGTTAGGGACAGGTGTGGTATGGGTAAGTTTAAGGGTAGGGTTAGGGACAGGTGTGGTGGTGTGGGTTAGTTTAAGGGTAGGGTTAGGGACAGGTGTGGTGGTGTGGGTAAGTTTAAGGGTAGGGTTAGGGACAGGTGTGGTGGTGTGGGTCAGTTTAAGGGTAGAGTTAGGGACAGGTGTGGTGGTGTGGGTCAGTTTAAGGGTAGAGTTAGGGGCAGGTGTGGTGGTGTGGGTAAGTTTAAGGGTAGGGTTAGGGACAGGTGTGGTGGTGTGGGTCAGTTTAAGGGTAGAGTTAGGGGCAGGTGTGGTGGTGTGGGTAAGTTTAAGGGTAGGGTTAGGGACAGGTGTGGTGGTGTGGGTCAGTTTAAGGGTAGAGTTAGGGACAGGTGTGGTATGGGTAAGTTTAAGGGTAGGGTTAGGGACAGGTGTGGTGGTGTGGGTTAGTTTAAGGGTAGGGTTAGGGACAGGTGTGGTGGTGTGGGTTAGTTTAAGGGTAGGGTTAGGGACAGGTGTGGTGGTGTGGGTCAGTTTAAGGGTAGGGTTAGGGACAGATGTGGTGGTGTGGGTTAGTTTAAGGGTAGAGTTAGGGACAGGTGTGGTGGTGTGGGTCAGTTTAAGGGTAGAGTTAGGGACAGGTGTGGTGGTGTGGGTCAGTTTAAGGGTAGGGTTAGGGACAGGTGTGGTGGTGTGGGTCAGTTTAAGGGTAGGGTTAGGGACAGATGTGGTGGTGTGGGTTAGTTTAAGGGTAGAGTTAGGGACAGGTGTGGTGGTGTGGGTCAGTTTAAGGGTAGAGTTAGGGACAGGTGTGGTGGTGTGGGTCAGTTTAAGGGTAGAGTTAGGGACAGGTGTGGTGGTGTGGGTCAGTTTAAGGGTAGAGTTAGGGACAGGTGTGGTTGTGTGGGTTAGTTTAAGGGTAGAGTTAGGGACAGGTGTGGTGGTGTGGGTCAGTTTAAGGGTTGAGTTAGGGACAGGTGTGGTGGTGTGGGTCAGTTTAAGGGTTGAGTTAGGGACAGGTGTGGTGGTGTGGGTCAGTTTAAGGGTTGAGTTAGGGACAGGTGTGGTGGTGTGGGTCAGTTTAAGGGTAGGGTTTGGTGTAAGGGAAGCGTCAACTGTGTAATTAACAATGTAACAACAGAAATTAATTACAAATGTAATTACATGCAGGTATTTTTTAAAATATAAGTACAATGTAAAAACATGTATATACACAAGAAGTGCATTGTATCAAATGATTAATTAAAATGTTAGTACATAGTAGTTAAGGCCACCTAATATAAAGTGGGTCCGATATTTGTGCTGTAAAAGTTTTACAGTAAAAGCTGCCGGACGTCTGGGATGAACTGCAAATGTAAACTTCAAACGATAGCATGTGCTTGTCCAGACTCTGGCCCGCTGACCTCGGCCTCCTCTGGATGGACACGCAGAGCTGCCAATTAGCAGCATCAGTGGAGCATGTGCGGTGGGGCGATGGCCGTCCGGCGCGCGGCCGAGGTGAAGAGCGCACCACATGGAGCTCAGCGGGGCAGATCCTCACCTGCGCTGGTGTCAAACGGCCCCTTACTGCCCAAACACAGCCCTAACACCTCCTCTCACTTACTCAGCACACAGCTCTTCTTCATTAGCAGCACATTTGGGCTAAACTGAATTATTTCTGCTGCAACTTTCTTCTTTCTGTCTGTGAAAGATTCAATATTACCCATGTTTAGTTGTCACCACCAGGCTCAGTCGGGGGGGCAGTTCTCCTCTGGCCAATTAACAAGCAGCGTATGATTATTATTCTGGCAACTTTACAGGTCAGAGGTCGTAATAGATCAGAATATTCGAAGGATCAGAGTCATTACGCTGGAGACGGGTTTATTGAGATGCCGTGACGATGAGGCAGTTTCAGGGGGAGACTTCTGATATGAAACAAAGCAGTTTTTTAAGAAATGTAAACCACAAATAGTGTTTTGTGATCGCTGTAGCGCCTCAGTTAAAGCTGCTCGTGAACCGATAATCTCTTCCTTCTAGTTCATTGATAAGCATGACATTAACATGAATGAACACTAAACGAAATGTTGTTTCAACCGCGGAGAGACGTCAGTAATCACCGTTTATCAAA
>JARQWZ010007042.1:25000-42915 GCA_033150135.1 Gobio occitaniae
TTTTCATGTTTTATGGGGACTTTCCATAGGCGTAATGGTTTTTATACCGTACAAACCGTATTTTCTATCCCCTTACACTGACCCTAAACCTACCCATCACACACACACACACACACACTCACACACACTCACTCACACACACACACACACACACACAGGCGCGCGCGACTGAGTTATGAACTTAAAACACATCATTTACTTCATCACAGTTGCATTTTAAAGTGGTAATCAATGACCGGGAACGGGGTTAGTTGTAACGCGCATGTTTTAACCCTTTCCACACACGCCAGAATGACCAAGCTTAGTGTATTTACTGGTTGCCAAAAAAAAGAAAAACTAGCACCAAAATTAAAATATCTCTGGAAGATATTACTGAACATTATTTAACCCTCTGGTGCTCTTCGCTCATTTCTGACTGGAACATTTTCTGTTTTGAAGTGTTAAAATCACAGCTTCATCTGAATGATATGAAACTTGGTGACTTTTCTAGCATTAGGGATGTAAACACACAAATAAATTGGGGTCATGATTCGAGCATGCTAGTCATGCTTCAGTCATAAATGAGCGACCATAGAAATGGGGAATCGGCAAAAACACAAAATTTCAATGAATATTTGTGTGTTCAATCTACAAATCGGCCACAATGCTGAAAAATAGTACACAGCAGTGAAGGAGTGACACTCTAAAACATCAAGAGTGTGACACTCACACACACACACACAAACACACACACACACACACGCACACACACACACACACACACACACACACACACACACACACACACACACACACACACACACACACACGCACACACACACACACACACACACACACACACACACACACACACACACACACACACACACACACACACACACACACACACACACACCTATGAAAAACTGAACCTATGAACCACATTTAGAATTTTTAAAAATCACAGCTTCATCAGAATGATTTGAAACTGGTGACTTTTCTAGCATTAGGGATGTAAACACACAATAATTGGGGTCATGAATCGAGCATGCTGATTGGTCCTAAAAAAAATACTCCCACTTCTGTTCTTCGGCCAAAAATGACCATCATAGGAAATGAATCGGAAATCTGCAAAAACACACAAATTCACAGAAAAAAATCTATGTTTCTGTATTTCTAACAACAACAAAAAAATATCTAAAACTTTATAATAAATAGTCTTTGATATTTTTTAAATATATATTCAAATCCATTAAAAAAAATCATTAAATGTGTTCAAAAGAGAACTAGTGAATCCTCAAGCCTCTCCACAGAGACGAAATAATTCCACAAGAGGCGCTAATCTGCCTTCAAAAAACATTATTTTGTAGGACCTAGTCTCTATTTTAACCTGAAATACTGCAATAATAATAATATAAAAAAAATGTTGTATAAATTTCAATGTGCAAAAATAGAGCATAATTATTGCATAAATATTAGAAAATACCATCAAATCATCTCAAAATACAAAATTAAAAAGAAAAAATATTATTGAATAAAAGTAAAATTGCATTCGTTTTTACTGGGGTGAGGAAGTGTATGTTTAGGTGTGCGTTCACTGATGAGCAATGCGACCCCTAGAGGAAGAGCAGCGGAGGGATCACCATAGCAAAAAGTACAATTCTTACTTACAGTAAGTTCATTTTTCATCTCTGTTTTTTGTGTTTATTTAAAATAAGACAAATCTGATATTATTTTAATCTTATATCTGTTATTTAACAGTTGAGATGTTCTTTAATGCTGATCTGACAGCAGAAGACACGAGCCGGGTTTAAATCCCAGTTGAGAGTTAATGTTCAGAAATTATTAATTATGATGTTTTTAACTCTGCTGTATAGCTGTATTTAGTGATGTGTTTGTTGTCAAACTCAAAAATGAGTATATTTTAAAAAGTTAATAATTGTATTTTGTTGACTAAATATTTTAGTTTAAAATGTTTTTTTTTTAATTCTATCAGGTGACATTTTAAGCTGTTGTGTGGTCATGTTATAATGTCCTCCACCTATGGGGCATGTTGTCCACACTTCACTTCCATTCTCTCGAGGTCAATCAAGAAAAAAACTAAACACTGTATTAATGAAACAAAACCACATAATTGTTCTAGACATGTGTGCAATTAATGTGGGAAACAATAAATACTCTGAAACCCCAAGTGGATTTACACAAACTGAGGCGTTAAAGCGTTAGGTTGTGCCCACTCTCCTCTATTGCAGATTACCAAAGAGATTACTTTGATTTTTAATCTCATTTAATGTAAACAGTGATCGGTGAAGGCCCTGGCAAATTATGCAACATTTTAATCATTTGAACACAGATGAGAGGGATTCTGGGGTTAGATATATCCTGAATGTCCTGAATAAGATACTGCACATTATAGATGTTTTACACACACAAGCACACCCACACACACACACACACACACACACACACACACGACACACACACACACACACACAACACACACACACACACACACACACACACACACACCACAAGACAAAATTACTGAATTTCAATAATGTACAAACCCTTGAATCTGAACTGTGTGTGTGTGTGTGTGTGTGTGTGTGTGTGTGTGTGTGTTGAGTGTGTGTGTGTGTGTGTGTGTGTGTGTGTGTGTGTGTGTGTGTGTGTGTGTGTGTGTGTTGAGTGTGGGCATGTTTTTGTGAAATATCAGGACACAAATGTGTATAATAACATGGGTATGACACAGGTATTACAAAAAGAGGGTGAAATATGAGGACGTTCCCCATGTCCTCACTTTTCAAAATGCTTATAAATCACACAACAAGTTTTTTTTCACTGCACAGTCTCCTGTGATGGGTAGGTTTAGGGGCAGGGGCAGTGTGTGTGTGTGTGTGTGTGTGTGTGTGTGTGTGTGTGTGTGTGTGTGTGTGTGTGTGTGTGTGTGTGTGTGTGTGTGTGTGTGTGTGTGTGTGTGTGTGTGTGTGTGTGTGTGTGTGTGTGTGTGTGTGTGTGTGTGTGTGTGTGTGTGTGTGTGTGTGTGTGTGTGTGTGTGTGTGTGTGTGTGTGTGTGTGAGTGTGTGTGTGTGTGTGTGTGTGTGTGTGTGTGTGTGTGTGTGTGTGTGTGTGTGTCTCGTTCCCTGATGATCAGACTGTTCTCATATTTCATGTTCAGTTGTATGTTTAGGTAATGCCACGTTTTATCTCACAATTCTGACTTCTTTTCTGAGAACTGTGAGATATAAACGAGTTATATTGTACAATTATGAGGTGGAAAAGATGAAGAAATATGTTTTTTCTCTGACTTGAGACTTTAAATAAAAAATATTAAAAGGTAATTGCAAATTTTATCTCACAATTGTCAGTTTATAACACAATTGTGTTTAAATCTCATAATTGTGAGAAAAAAGGTCAGAATTGTGAGATAAAAAGTTGTGATTACCGTTTGAATGTGTGTATTTAGTGTTGTAAAGAAGTGTGCATGAAACTCAAGGCACTCAGAGCAGAGGTGAACACTTCTGCACGGGATCATGTGGACATTTTTCTTATTGTGTTTAAAGATCATATTTGTTCATTTAGTGCTGCCCTTCAGAAGATCATAACTACATGTTTCCCTGTTCATCCGATTCATAAAGTTCACACACACCAGATCTTAATGCATCGTCTTGCCTTTTCTTAAATCTAAGATTGTCTGCATTTTTTGCTTCAAGAACATTTGTGGAAAACTGATGTTGTTTAAAATAATATGAAAACCAGTCCTGTGTTTGTGTTTCATGCCTTATTGGTTTTCCTAAGAATCCTAAAGTATTTAAGTTACACAATTTCCCACGTAATCCCACGTAAAACATTACAAAGGACTTTTTAATCCGCAGTGAAATACATTTTAAAAGTGCCCTTCATCCCTGTCTACAAATGGCTTGTTTTGGTGGTACACAAAGGTTCCTCACCTGAATCTGGAGTAAAGGTTCCTCACCTGAATCTGGAGTAAAGGTTCCTCACCTGAATCTGGAGTAAAGGTTCCTCACCTGAATCTGGAGTAAAGGTTCCTCACCTGAATCTGGAGTAAAGGTTCCTCAACTGAATCTGGAGTAAAGGTTCCTCACCTGAATCTGGAGTAAAGGTTCCTCACGTGAATCTGGAGTAAAAGTTCCTCACGTGAATCTGGAGTAAAGGTTCCTCACGTGAATCTGGAGTAAAGGTTCCTCACGTGAATCTGGAGTAAAAGTTCCTCACGTGAATCTGGAGTAAAGGTTCCTCACGTAAATCTGGAGTAAAGGTTCCTCACATGAATCTGGAGTAAAGGTTCCTCACGTAAATCTGGAGTAAAGGTTCCTCACGTAAATCTGGAGTAAAGGTTCCTCACGTAAATCTGGAGTAAAGGTTCCTCACGTGAATCTGGAGTAAAGGTTCCTCACGTAAATCTGGAGTAAAGGTTCCTCACGTGAATCTGGAGTAAAGGTTCCTCACGTGAATCTGGGGTAAAGGTTCCTCACGTGAATCTGGGGTAAAGGTTCCTCACCTGAATCTGGATTAAAGGTTCCTCACCTGAATCTGGAGTAAAGGTTCCTCACGTGAATCTGGAGTAAAGGTTCCTCACGTAAATCTGGAGTAAAGGTTCCTCACGTGAATCTGGAGTAAAGGTTCCTCACCTGAATCTGGAGTAAAGGTTCCTCACGTGAATCTGGGGTAAAGGTTCCTCACGTAAATCTGGAGTAAAGGTTCCTCACCTGAATCTGGATTAAAGGTTCCTCACCTGAATCTGGAGTAAAGGTTCCTCACGTGAATCTGGAGTAAAGGTTCCTCACGTAAATCTGGAGTAAAGGTTCCTCACGTGAATCTGGAGTAAAGGTTCCTCACCTGAATCTGGAGTAAAGGTTCCTCACGTGAATCTGGAGTAAAGGTTCCTCACGTAAATCTGGGGTAAAGGTTCCTCACGTAAATCTGGAGTAAAGGTTCCTCACGTGAATCTGGAGTAAAGGTTCCTCACGTGAATCTGGGGTAAAGGTTCCTCACCTGAATCTGGAGTAAAGGTTCCTCACCTGAATCTGGAGTAAAGGTTCCTCACCTGAACCTGGAGTAAAGGTTCCTCACCTGAATCTGGAGTAAAGGTTCCTCACGTAAATCTGGAGTAAAAGTTCCTCACCTGAATCTGGAGTAAAGGTTCCTCACGTGAATCTGGAGTAAAGGTTCCTCACCTGAACCTGGAGTAAAGGTTCCTCACCTGAATCTGGAGTAAAGGTTCCTCACGTGAATCTGGGGTAAAGGTTCCTCACGTGAATCTGGAGTAAAGGTTCCTCACGTAAATCTGGAGTAAAGGTTCCTCACCTGAATCTGGAGTAAAGGTTCCTCACCTGAATCTGGAGTAAAGGTTCCTCACCTGAACCTGGAGTAAAGGTTCCTCACCTGAATCTGGAGTAAAGGTTCCTCACGTAAATCTGGGGTAAAGGTTCCTCACATGAATCTGGAGTAAAGGTTCCTCACGTGAATCTGGAGTAAAGGTTCCTCACCTGAATCTGGAGTAAAGGTTCCTCACCTGAATCTGGAGTAAAGGTTCCTCACGTGAATCTGGAGTAAAGGTTCCTCACCTGAATCTGGAGTAAAGGTTCCTCAAGTGAACCTGGATTAAAGGTTCCTCACGTGAATCTGGAGTAAAGGTTCCTCACCTGAACCTGGAGTAAAGGTTCCTCACCTGAATCTGGAGTAAAGGTTCCTCACGTGAATCTGGAGTAAAGGTTCCTCACCTGAACCTGGAGTAAAGGTTCCTCACCTGAATCTGGGGTAAAGGTTCCTCACGTAAATCTGGGGTAAAGGTTCCTCACATGAATCTGGAGTAAAGGTTCCTCACGTGAATCTGGAGTAAAGGTTCCTCACCTGAATCTGGAGTAAAGGTTCCTCACCTGAATCTGGAGTAAAGGTTCCTCACGTGAATCTGGAGTAAAGGTTCCTCACCTGAATCTGGAGTAAAGGTTCCTCACCTGAATCTGGAGTAAAGGTTCCTCACGTGAATCTGGAGTAAAGGTTCCTCACCTGAATCTGGGGTAAAGGTTCCTCACGTAAATCTGGGGTAAAGGTTCCTCACCTGAATCTGGAGTAAAGGTTCCTCACCTGAATCTGGAGTAAAGGTTCCTCACGTGAATCTGGAGTAAAGGTTCCTCACGTGAATCTGGAGTAAAGGTTCCTCACGTGAATCTGGAGTAAAGGTTCCTCACGTGAATCTGGAGTAAAGGTTCCTCACCTGAATCTGGAGTAAAGTTTCCTCACGTGAATCTGGTGTAAAGGTTCCTCACGTGAATCTGGAGTAAAGGTTCCTCACCTGAATCTGGAGTAAAGGTTCCTCACGTAAATCTGGAGTATAGGTTCCTCACCTGAATCTGGAGTAAAGGTTCCTCACCTGAATCTGGAGTAAAGGTTCCTCACGTGAATCTGGAGTAAAGGTTCCTCACATGAATCTGGAGTAAAGGTTCCTCACGTGAATCTGGAGTAAAGGTTCCTCACCTGAATCTGGAGTAAAGGTTCCTCACCTGAATCTGGAGTAAAGGTTCCTCACGTGAATCTGGAGTAAAGGTTCCTCACGTGAATCTGGAGTAAAGGTTCCTCACGTGAATCTGGAGTAAAGGTTCCTCACGTGAATCTGGAGTAAAGGTTCCTCACCTGAATCTGGAGTAAAGTTTCCTCACGTGAATCTGGTGTAAAGGTTCCTCACGTGAATCTGGAGTAAAGGTTCCTCACCTGAATCTGGAGTAAAGGTTCCTCACGTAAATCTGGAGTAAAGTTTCCTCACGTGAATCTGGTGTAAAGGTTCCTCACCTGAATCTGGAGTAAAGTTTCCTCACCTGAATCTGGAGTAAAGGTTCCTCACGTGAATCTGGTGTAAAGTTTCCTCACGTGAATCTGGTGTAAAGGTTCCTCACCTGAATCTGGAGTAAAGTTTCCTCACGTGAATCTGGTGTAAAGGTTCCTCACCTGAATCTGGAGTAAAGTTTCCTCACCTGAATCTGGAGTAAAGGTTCCTCACGTGAATCTGGTGTAAAGTTTCCTCACGTGAATCTGGTGTAAAGGTTCCTCACCTGAATCTGGAGTAAAGTTTCCTCACCTGAATCTGGAGTAAAGGTTCCTCACCTGAATCTGGAGTAAAGTTTCCTCACGTGAATCTGGTGTAAAGTTTCCTCACCTGAATCTGGAGTAAAGGTTCCTCACCTGAATCTCGAGTAAAGGTTCCTCATTGGTATTAAAAGTGAACGTTTTGTTGTCAAACATAACTTTACTCTTGAGGGAAAGCTGGAATCATAACTCCTGAAGTGGGTTAGGGTTAGGGGTGTCTCTATTCTAGGGCTCTATATATTCCATCCCCAGCGTGAGTTTTCTGAGGCGACCGTTATTTTAGTTTTCTTTCTTTCATGACGCATCATGCAGCCACACAGATAGATATGTATTGCGTGTATTTCGTTTTTCCCTTTTTATTCAAAATATTCACAAACTTGTTAACTATTTCATGAATTGTATGATATATTGGAAGAATTTAATATGTCATCTTTATTATGATCATGTTAGTTGATATAACGAGCGATGAGTTTGCACCGCTTCAGACAATCTGTCAGGTTTATATCACGTAAACTCATCCATTTTTCTGGAAATACATAAGAGTAAGTGGCCGGTGAACTGGGGGAAGAATAGAGTAAACTTTATTGTTTCATACGCAATGTGTATCAGACATGAATAAAACACTTCGTCAAATTATAATTGAAAAGATCATTGCAGCTTTCCAAAGGCATCAGTGTATGAACTTATAAAAAAATTTACAGTAGGGTGAATACTGGTAAAGTGAGACACTTTCTGATAATTTACCTTCTGCATAATTTTTTATTTTGATCCAAATGTCTTAGCCCCTCATATGATACTATTTTAAATCGCTTAAGATCTCTACTATACTATACAGAATAAAAAAGAAAGAAACATTAAACACAGGATGGGTAAACACACCACAACCACATTTTTCCAGCCGTTACTGTCAAACTGGGACACCTTTATTGGCAAACTGGGACACTCAAGTCAAACACATTAAATGATTATTCAAGTGTAGGCCTAAAGAATTAAACACACTATAACAATATAAACATCAGTTTTTTAAGGGACAGTAGTTTCTCCCTCACGCCTGCCCACAGTATTTTGCATTGGGTTTCATTTATTTCATATACATTTACATTTTTAAAAGAGGAACCTTCATGAACATATCTTCTTATAGGATAATTCATTTCACACAGGCTGAATTTAATTTCTGCTTTTTGTACGGTTAGTCTACGCACAGGATCCAATCCTCGGTCTTATGGGGATCATTTTCATCACCAAATTTGGCTTTACAAATATTGCAAATATCCTGGCCATCCAAGCTTGTACCCTACATCTTTCTTGTATTTTTTGGCAGTCTTTGTTTTTTAAGGCAATTTATGAAATGTTGAATGTGAAAAAATATGAAAGTTGAATCAGTCTTTGTTGAAATATCTAGCTAGCTACCCAAATTTTTGAGGGGTATATAAAAAGGGAACTAAATTTCCCCATTAGAATGATTTAAATGGCTGTCCCAGTTTGCCAGTAGTGCCCCGTCCCAGTTTAACAATACGCTATTGGCAAACTAGGACAGTGTCAAAATCGAAACAATTAAATTAACTACAATTAAAACCTTAAAAAACATTTCTGTTACTTGAAAGAGACTAAAATATTCCACTGTTGCTTGAAATAATATAAAATGTTAACTAATAAATTATTTAAATTTGTATTAAATGTCATCTTGAAGAAGGGTCTTTCATACCCCCTTATATCTCTTCATGGTGTCCCTGCCCAGATTAAAACATTCTCTCTGTATTTATAATCCTTTGCAGCCTTTAGCCACTCGCTAAACTCTTACTCTTTTCATTCTTGAACAATACAAGTTGAGACCATTATGACTAAAAGTTTGCTTAGAAGTATTTCCTACTAAAGCAAGTGTTTGACTCAGGTCAAGCCTATCCAATCGGAGCAAACTGGATGAGAACATGCCCAGTGCATTATGGGTGTTGAAGTTTTCCTCTTTGGCAAAAGCCCCTTTCTCTGTTGTGTCTAATCAGAGACTGTAGCGCCGATTTCAAATGTCAGCATTTCGAGTTATATTGAAAGCCCATTTTGCCAGCGCTGACTGTAAGCTCTATATCCACAGCGCTTGTGACGCGATGACCATAGGGAATCATTTAAACTCATCACTGCTTTTTTCCACAGTTAGGCACAATGGAAGAATATGGGCAAATGAACACAGCGTCCCTCTCGTCTCACATCAGGCAGTGTTGAAGACGGATCTGTGTGGATTTAAACTTAAAGTGAAATTAACTCTCAGAGGAAAGCCTGAATGTCTTTCACAGCTCAGAGACTCAACTCAAGTTTCTCCTAAACGTCATTAGAAGAGAAACAATAATAACTCAAGATACAGCCGTAAAACAGGTTAAGATGATGCCCATACATCAGGTGATCTGAACTCACTCAGATGATCTCCAACAACACGACAGATTAAATTAATAATGATGCTTGACGAGTTATGTGATGGGGTTATACGTGACCCTGGACCACAAAACCAGTCATAAGGGTTTATTTTATGAAATTGAGTGTGAATAATCTCTCCATTGATGTGTGGTTTGTTAGGACAATATTTTAAAATCTGAGGGTGCAAAAAAAAAAAAAATATTGAGTAAATCTCCTTTAAAGTTGTCCAAATGAAGTCCTTAGCAATGCATATTACTACTAATAATACATGTATTATATATTTTACAGAAAGAAATTGACTAAATGGCATGCCCAGAGTAGATTTTTTATTTATTAAAACAACTTTAATAGTTATTAGCAGGTCAAACACACGCTCTACACTTCACCACAATGGTAACATCCAAACACACTAACATAACACAAACTTTTAAATACCAACATAACAAAACATTAAGCATTAAAAAATCTCTCAATTTTCTCATCTTGTTAAAAATGCATCAAATTGCACTTTATTTAAACATTTAGTCTCCGAATTCAGCCCCTTCGCAAAGCATGATGGGAAGTGAAAGTCTTATTTCTTTGGGTTACTTTATTGAAACATGATATTTCAAAATGAAAACATCAAGTTATGTCAAAGAGTAACGGTTTTAAGTCAGTTTAACATGAATCAATTACATTTGAAACAGAAACCTAATATAATGGTGTTAAATCAAGATTAATTGCTTAAATATAGTGAACAGCATCAGTAATCTTTTTTTTTGATGCGTTCACGAAACACGTTTCAGCTCCATCTTTTGTGTATTCTGACCCCATGACATTATTTCCAAAAAATGCTCTTACTCATAATTTATCGAAACGCTTCAATAAAAATAAATGAAGTAAATTGTTCAATTTCTAAAAAAATTAAACCCTTTTAAATATAAATAAATAAAACGACCAGTCTAGATCATTTCCTCAGTAATACTGCTGGGAAGGGCTTAAAAACGGGAAAAATATCAATGGGTTCACTCCGAGCAGAATCGATATTTTAACGTTTCCGTTTTTGCGTTCCTCATTAAACATTACTGTTCCGAAAACGGCTTGATTTGAAAAATTATGGTTAATAATGTTATTTTAATTTAGCCTGTACTTTAAACAAATATGTATAAATAAAGACTTATTTTCACTCAATAATAATATAACGCATGATAATTAAACTTGAATATTTATTTCATAGCATTTTTAAAAGCACAACAGAAACACATGCATTAATTACAGCATAAACAGCGGGACAAATATTGGCCTGTTTTAATGGAGCTGAAAGTGGCTCTATATGCCTAATCTTTTCAGAAGAGGGAGAACATTATCTGTACATCACTTTTTTTTCAACACGACTTGTTTTAAAAATTGCATGAATAAAGAATAAATAAACTGGATAACCATTGCTCTTTTAATGCTGGTAATCTCAAAGCAAACACTGCACAACACATCCATCCCATAATCAAACTCAGTCAGCTAATAAAGCTTGATCATTTAATGCAATATAACACCATTTAATACGAAGCATCAGCCGTCTATATAGAAAACATTGAGCTGTATTGGCCATCTGAAAGACTATAGGACAAATGTTTGATAGATGCTATAGCCTAACGTTACTTGGACAGGCTTAAACGAAATCCACAAACTAGCCTAAATCAGTCTATTTGAGCTTAAAGTCCGCACTGCTTATTTAAACGTACGCAAAGAATGTCGGTAGATTCACAGATGACATTTCACTCAGGCTTGATCCGTCACATCACATGCTGCACTTCTCTATTCATGATTGGGCACTGCCAGATTACAATATTAAAGAGAACGAGAACAACGTTATTAACCGGTTAATGCTCATTTCAAATTAACGTTTCTGTTCAGAACGATTCAAATTGATTTCGTTTTTGTTCCTCTTAAAATTTCGTTCGTTTCCGGTGTTCGTTTTCATTCCTTGAAGCGGTTCAGAGCCCTGGTGCTGGATGTTAATGATCACGCGGCACGCTAACGGAAGAGCCAGAGCCAAACCGCCCGTTCTGAGCCGCTGGCCATAAGCTTCAGGCAAATAGGAAACCGGTGGCATGTTCTCAGTCTAAATCCTCAGCATGCTCCGCCACCTTTGCCTAAATGGCCTTTGATTCTCTGGCCGTGAGAGCAAAGGCTGGGACAATGGGGCGAGGCTTAACTCATCAGTAAATCAGGTCCTCCTGTTCTTCAGCAGAGGTGAAGGCCGTCCTCGCCCGTCTCAAGCTCATCCGAGACTTTGCTCAAAAGCAGAGAGAAGTCAAATTGCCAGAGTCTCTCGCTCCACCAGATCTACTTCAGAGTTTCCCCTCGGGCCTCAGTGGGAGCAGGGACACACTTCCTCCACCTGTGTTCTGGGATTGTGCCAGTAGCACTTTTTTGTCATTCCGATTAAAATCATTCCGATTGGACTGTTTACATGAGACGTTCTCTAAACCGATCTGGTGTTCATGTGCTGATTTCAGTCGGAATCATTTTGTGACATGAGCACAGTTTGTCTGCTGCATCAGATTCGTAACGTATCGTGGATCAATAGTTCTGTGTTGGTCATTTTTATATTTATTTATTTTTCTGTGGGCGGACATGCAGTAGTTTAACCTAATTTATGTCCTATACAATGGCTATTTCAACAGCTGTGAACGATGAATGCGGAATCAAAAATGAATTCAATTCATTTTTTTTGAAAAACACAAAATGAACAATAAAATGCACTCAAATTATTAATAAAAACATAGGATATACGGTGAAACGTGAATGAAGCATTCAAGACGTGCTCCGCATCATTACTAGTAGTACTAAACATATATATTTCAGATGATTAAGGAAAGATACCATAATCACAAAAGGTATAAATATTAACAAAAGTAATTAAAGTAGACTGTGGGTAATGTTACTTAAAGGGTTAGTTCACCCAAAAATGTAAATTGTGTCATTAATGGCTGAGCCTCATGTGGTTGGACACCCGTCAGACCTCCGTTCATCTTCAGACACAAATGAAGATATTTTAGTGTAAATCTGATGCTGAGAAAGGCTTCAGATAGGCCTCCATTGGCATTCAGTACATTTACACTCACAAGACCCATAAAAGGCACTAAAAACGCCGTTACAAAGTCCATCTCACCACAGTGACTCTACAATAACTTTACGATGCGACGACAATAGTTTTTGTGCGCAAAAAAAAATCAAAATAGCACCTTTATCCAACTTGTTCTTGTCTTCCGTGTGTGTCTCCACGACGCATGCGTGAGAATATGAGCAGATCCGGCGTTCGGACACATGACCCAGAAGAGATTTGTTTACAAGCAGAGGAAGACGCGCGTCTCTCAGCTGTTGAATTCTACACTGATCGCGCTTTAGGTCTCGGTGTAGTTCTCAAAATGGGGTTAAAGTGGCATTTCATGGATTCCCGAACGCCGGATCTGCTCATATTCTCACGCATGCGTCGTGGAGACACACACGGAAGACAAGAACAAGCTGGATAAAGGCGTTATTTTGATTTTTTTTGCGCACAAAAACTATTGTCGTCGCATCGTAAAATTAACTTTGTAACGGCGTTTTTAGTGCCTTTTATGGGTCTTGTGAGTGTAAATGTACTGAATGCCAATGGAGGCCTATCTGAAGCCTTTCTCAGCATCAGCTTTACACTAAAATATCTTCATTTGTGTCTGAAGATGAACGGAGGTCTGACGGGTGTCCAACCACATGAGGCTCAGTCATTAATGACAGAATTTTCATTTTTGGGTGAACTAACCCTTTAACCAATTTGAAGCAGTTGTTGAATTTTTTTTTTATAGCTAACTTAACTAACGAGAAACAGAGTAAGTAAGTAAGTAAGCTTTATTTCTATAGCACTTTTCACAGACAAAAAGGTCACAAAGTGCTTCACAAAATTAAAATATACACATAAAAGATATACACATACACATAACATACAAATATACACGAAAACATACAAAACCATAATTGCTAATTAAATGCTTGTCTGAAAAGATGCGTCTTAAGGTGTTTTTTAAAAGCTTCAACAGAGTCCAAAGCTCTCAAGGCTAATGGAAGAGAGTTCCAGACCAACCTCGTGTTTTAAAACGTGTTCTAGGAACAGTTAAAAGGTCTTGGCCTGAAGACCTCAAAGAGCGACCAGAAATGTATACATGCAGTATATCCTGGATATAAGAGGGAGCTTGATCATGCAAGGCGCTGTAAGTAATGGTTAAAATTTTAAACTGTACTCTAAAACTAATTGGAAGCCAATGTAGAGCCTTAAGTAAAGGTGTAATATTTGTTCTCCTGTTGGTCTTTTTCAAAAGTCTTGCAGCCGCATTCTGTACCACTTGCAATTTGTCCATGGAGGATTTGTTTAAACAAGTGTACAATACATTGCAAAAGTCGAGACGAGAAGAAATAAACGCGTGATAAGCATCTCCATCTCTATTTTCGAAACCACTGATCTAATCTTAGCGATGTTCCTGAGATGGAAAAAACAGGAACGAACCACAGATTTAACATGACTGCTAAAACACATCGAATTATCAAAAATGACACCCAAATTTCACACAACATTACAGTCCGAGGATGATATAGCCCCAGTTGCCTGCCTAATCCCAGGAATAATGTTGTCTGGTGCAAAAATCAGCACCTCAGTTTTGTCTGGATTTAGTTGCAGAAAGTTGTCTGCCATCCAATTTTTAATGGAGGCTAAGCAACTGTGCAACAAGGACAGTTTGTCCAACCTATCAGGGCTAAAAGATAAATATAGTTGAATATCATCAGCATAACAATGGTATGATATTTCTCCAAAGCTACCAATAATCTGCCCAAGAGGAAGCATATACAGGCTGAACAGCAGCGGGCCAAGCACCGAACCTTGGGGCACACCACAGGACAAAGGAGCAGAGTCTGACATATATGTTCCTACGGACACAGAGAGAGAGAGCAGCTTGAATGTTCCCCGTTGAAATGGCAGCTCTCAACGGCCACCAGGACTTGTACAGTTTTATAAAAGCTATTTATTATTTGTCGTAAAGTGTAAGAATCACCTCAGAAAGATAAATTCTTCTGTCAGGCGCAGTTGAAGCCTAGGACAAACTCTGTCAAGATGAGATGCTGTAGCCAGGCTATGTCTGTGTCATTATTCCAACATCATGTTCATAACATGTTATGAAATAAAACGTTTAATACCTCAGAAAAATGAACTTTCCTCTCTTGTCAACATTAGCCTTGTGTGAGCGCTCACACACTCTTCAGTTGCGCTTTATATCAGTCACAGAAAGACTCACAGTTCTCGGATCAGATCGTTTACATGGTGGGATTTTTCGTTTGATCGGTTCATGAAAAGGTTTATCCCACCCCTCTAAAAAACCCATTACAATTTCATTCGGTTTGGCCATTTTTATTCCGATTGAGGTGTTTATATGGAGCATTTTTATTCGGATTGGACTTTTAAACCGATTACAGTGCTCATGTAAACGCACCTCGTGTGTTTATGATTATGATAATGTCGTCCAGAATGAGGTGGAGAGTTTGGGTCTGTGTGAGTTTCTCATCACTTCTCCAGCCGCTGGACCCGCGGGGTCGGTGGCAGGCCCACAATGCGGCCGTTGTATGGTTCCTGTCAGCCGGCTCAAGTAAGGCTTCCTGTTCATTAGGCATCTTTTCACCTCTCCACAATGAGCCGACTCAGCTGACGCCCAGCCCTCAATGCCTCGCCAAAGCCTCTAAACGCTGTTTATGCACGCCATTGTTGTTCTTTGTGCGGCCGCTCTTAATGCGCAGCGATTCGTCTGCTTTTGTGGCACCGAGCTCTACATTATCCCAGCCTGTGTGGCTTCAGATTCACACCGCCGGCTTTTCAACACAAACTGCACAACGCTACAGAAACGGACCTGTCCGCTGTAAATCAATCGCTCGCCTTTATGATGCAACATCATTAAAACACCATGAAATCAAACTTTGGCTTTTGTGGCTTTTAGCACCTGTAGTTTTGAGCTCTTCTATATGCTACGGTTCTCCTAAAATACAAAAATAAAATGTCCTTAATTAAATGAGCAACATCACACAAGTAGCTGCCCGGTATTATTATCCCTTGTGTTATGTTGCGGGTCAATTTGATGTGAGTTGTCAGAAATAGCAGTTTTTTTTCTTTAAATGTTGTGACTTTTTCTCATTTAGGGTCATGAACATGCAAAGTTTCAACACTGATGTGTTCTGACACATACACACACATTTACTGTTACGTTCATGATGTTCACGGGTCAATTTGACCCGCATGTTTTAATGTTCTAAGGCAATTGTAGAGACGCAAAATAATAACAATTATTGGTTATATTTTGTTATTTTAGTTTTTTACTAACCTATGAAGCTAAAAAAAATAGCTTTTCCCCATTTTTTTCAATACAGAAATATTTTTTGTATGCCACAAATGGTAAAAATGAGCTATAATTTCTGTTTTCAATCTATCTGAAATACTATCTAACCTACATTGTTTTTCTTGACATTGTGTGACGTTTTCTCATTTAGGGTCATTAACATGCATGCAAGTGATATGTTGTGAAATGTGCATATCAAAATGTGATACACTCTTGCTGTTTGTGGGTCAATTTGCCCCATATAGGACAGCTATTCAAAAGTACAGTACAGACACAAAATACAGAACCCTGTGTGTGTCAGAGCTCTTCAACTCTAGTCCTGAAGAGCTGAGATTAACAAGTTCATCAAGCAGTGTTTTAAAATCAGACATCACTGTAGAAGTCGTAAAAGTAAAGTTTAAAACAAGTTATAGAAGTTTATGAACATGTAAAATATATAACATATATATTTTTTTATATTTTATATAAAATATACATTTTACAAAACATGTTCAACTCCAAAACCTCAAGAAAATCAAAGCTAAATATCTGAACAAATTCTGTGCCAAATTTTAGGTTGATTTCTAAAAAAAAAAATGTTTTGCCCGTTTTCCACTAGATGACATATAGACTCTTCGATTTCCATATGGTTTGAGTGATCTGAACATTATATTTTTACATTATATATGTTTATACAACAGCTCGACGGCATAAACCTGAAACAACAACGAGTGTCTTTAAAATCTCTCTCTCCTTCCGTCGGATTCACATCTGAAGTTTCCAGTCGAGCCCAAACCTCCGTCACGGATTCAGAAACATCACTTTAGAGCGAGAAACAGTGAAGATGATTGAGTTATGAGTAGAGAATGAGAGAGACTGAACGAGTGCATCTGATACAGCCGCCATTCTTCAGCTCCATGTCCATAATATTATATCAGTTAACCCTCTGGTGCTCTTCGCTCATCTGTTTTGAAATGTTAAAAATCACAGCTTCATCAGAATGATATGAAACTTGGTGACTTTTCTAGCATTAGGGATGTAAACACACAACAATTGGGGTCATGAATCGAGCATGCTGATTGGTCCTAAAAAAAATACTCCCACTTCTGTTCTTCGGTCAAAAATGACCATCATAGGAAATTAATCGGAAATCTGCAAAAACACACAAATTCACAGAAAAAAAATCTATATTTCTAACAAAAAAAATATATCTAAAACTTTATAATAAATATTCTTTGACATTTTTTTTAAATATATATTCAAATCCATCCAAAAAAAAAAAAAAAATCATTAAATGTGTTCAAAAGAGAACTAGTGAATCCTCAAGCCTCTCCACAGAGACCTCTAGTGGTCACACACATGGGTGCAGGATTTCTGAAATAATTCCACAAGAGGCGCTAATCTGCCTTCAAAAAACATTATTTTGAAGACCTAGTCTCTATTTTAACCTGAAATACTGCAATAATAAAAAAAATTGTATAATTTTCAATGGCAAAAATAGACAATAATTATTGCATAAATATTAAAAAATACCATCAAATCATCTCAAAATACAAAATTAAAAAGAAAAAATATTATTGAAGAAAGTAAATTGCATTGTTTTTACTGGGGTGAGGAAGTGTAATGTTTAGGTGTGCGTTCACTGATGAGCAATGCGACCCCTAGAGGAAGAGCAGCGGAGGGATCATGAATCCGCGGAGGAAAGACATGTCTTATAAAAGATGGACAGAAGATCTTCTCTGTTCACAGCCTCACTCATAAAGACGGCGTTCGCCTCATCTACAGCTGTAAAAATCAAACTGAGACTGAAGTCGACGAGCACAATCACTGACGGACACTTTCTCAACACCAAACACCGCAGATTCTGTATATAACTTAATATTTATTGAACAATATTTAAAAGACATACAGTAAGAGCAGCTCAGACCCAGATGAAGCGGTTAGACCTCGCTCTGACCACACCTCACATCACCTCACACACTCTCACACACACACACACACACACACTCACACACACACACACACACACACACACACACACACACACACACACAC
>JARQWZ010007043.1:0-42896 GCA_033150135.1 Gobio occitaniae
TAATCGCCTCACCTCCGGGACAGCAGTGTGCACGTCCACGCCGTATGAAAGCCCGTTTGAGCATGTCTGCATAATCCAGCAGTTTAGAAGACATGTACTGGGATAGAAGAATGAATTAAAGCTGGTGTATGTAGAGTTTGATGTTAAAATACAGTTTAATATGACACCTGTGTATAAGCCGCTCCTTGCATAAATGATTCACATGTTGAGGACAGGTGTGCTTTTACTTAGGCCTATAAGTGATCAGGCTATTTAAATTTGGTTGACTGAAATCTCTAATAGTTCGGAGGTCTGACACGCTAACAGATTAAGGATGGATGAGGGGTGAGAGACTAAATGACTGACTCGATCCCAATTCCCCATCGAATATTACAACGGCCCATTTTGGCAGCAAATCAATGCAAGCTGAAATGAGAACAGGAGTACCGTGAACATAAATGATTGAAATAGACTGAATCAGATGTAATTCATGCAGCAACTTTAGAATGTGAGTGTGTGATTGTGCACCTGGTCCTATGGGATAAAATATATGTCCAAATATGGTTTCAATGGGAAAACAGCGACTTTAACATGGAAAAGATTACACAATTTAAGGCCTGTTTCACACCGCACACAGAAGCAACACATCAGAGACACAACTGTGTAACTACAACAGTGGGATTTAAAAAAAAAAAACAGTGATTATTGAGTTACTAAATTTGAGTATTTCCTTTCATTTTTGAGGAAAAAAATATAAAAATAATAATAAATTTAATTTCATAAATTTGAATATACATTGAATGATTTAAATAAATAATTAAAATTATAATTTAATTATTTTAAATAAATAATTAAAATAATGAAATAAATACATTCACTGTGCTTTAACTTCAGATGAAATTATTAAATCATTAAAGGTTAAAGTAATATAAAGAATTTAATAATTATGTGCTATTAATTTTAGATTAAAATTATGGTAATTGCTTTTATAATTATAATTAAAAATGTATTAACAAATTATATTATTAATAATTTATATTTTTAATAATATATTTTTTAATAATGGTTATTTTTACACAATAGGACCCCAAAGATAAAAATTTAAAATCTATTCAGAACATAACGTTTAGGAACTATTAACTAAACTTGATTGTCTGGAAATCAAATTTACATCCAATAATTACTCTACACAGAAGGCAACCCAGACACCAAACTGGAGCTCTAAGCGGCTTAAATCATCTGAATTCAGTCACATTTACCTAACAGAAAGTATCTCACTGTATATTAACTTGCATTTGTATTAAAGGTACATTACATTTTCAGCTTTCCTATAATATTGCTGTTTGAGCATAAAAAAGGTCTGAAAAGTTACAAAGCACAGTCACTCCAAAGAGAGTTATTCTCACTGTTTATACCATGGGCGTCGGAACCATTGTATGTGGGTGGGACAAGACTGACCCACTTTTTATTACCCATCATCTCTAATTCAGCACATGTCTGTTCACCTACCCCTTACCGATAAATACTTATTATTAAACATGTTAGACACTTTATTTCCAATTTATAAATGCCTTTCCGATCTGATATGTGATGGGAAAAGCGAGTGGGGCGAGTTTGGCAAAAGTTGATGTTATGCGTCTTACCCCTACACTATTACCACTAAATGGTTCAGTGATTTCTGTAATTCTGTCTGGCCCAACCAGACATTTAGTAAACAACGCAGTATATTTGTACTTCATTTAAATGGCAGACTGGGAAGAGAGATGCTGCAACAATGTCAAATATGTGGGAAACATGTGGGAACAGAGATTAAAAATCTATTCAGAACATAACGTTTAGGAACTATTAACTAAACTTGATTGTCTGGAAATCAAATTTACATCCAATAATTACTCTACACAGAAGGCAACCCAGACACCAAACTGGAGCTCTAAGCGGCTTAAATCATCTGAATTCAGTCACATTTACCTAACAGAAAGTATCTCACTGTATATTAACTTGCATTTGTATTAAAGGTAGGGTAGGTAAGAATGATCTAAAACACTTTTGTCCAAATTTGTTTAAACTTTCTTTATAGGTCAATACATAATTACAATGTAAGTACTCTGAAAAAGAGCGTATAAAAATCGAGTGACTCTAAACTTTTTAATCTGCAATAAACACCGCTCATTATTTTCTTCCGGGACGAAACAAGTGATTGGCTTGGGCGACTGTCACTCTCTCTCGCTACCATGGCTACCACCCCTTTTGCTACAGGATCTGCCCACATGCGCGCACCCCAGTGTTGCCAAGTCGGGCTACTTCAACACTGTTGCCGTGGGCTGTTTTTCATGTCCGCGGGTTGAAGCGACCCCAATTATTTGATATTTTGCCCTGGGAATGCAAATTTTAGCAGGCAGCCCTAACATAAAGACACATATTTTACCCCCCAAATGCGATTGGGCTTGTTTTGGGCTAGTTTTGAGTAGTAATTGGGCGTATTTTGTTGTGAAAACCTGGCAACCCTGGCGCACCCGTTTGATTTGAGGAGTTCAAGAGGCTGTATTTCTGCTGGACAGGTAATCTTTCATTTTTATTATACATTTTTTTGGTTTATGTTTTCATGAAGCATGTATCACTAGCACACGTAGCTGCCTAATATAGCTAACATAACATTACTTAGCATAAAGTTACAATGTTATACACTTAGCGAGCCATTAGTAGAGATGATAAATACTCAATATGCTTAGCTCAAGTTGATCGCTGTCGTGTTGAATTTCACAAAATGTAACTTTAGATAACAAAATGCATGTGTAAAAGCTAGAACACCGCATCCTGGAACTTTTTTTAGAACTAAGTTAGCTTTAGCTACTACCCTCTGTCTAAACTCTTTTACCATGTTCACCGGGAACTTTACCTGCACGTTTATTTCCGCCTTTGGTTTGTTTTTATATTCTCTACCTATGTTTACTGATGTTTTTATCTTGTATCTGTGTGTGTCGTAGACACTGTGTGTTGTGTGTATTTTAAACTTTACCAGTATCGGTATTCTAGCTTGATAGTGAGTACTAAAAGACATCTTATTTGTTTATATTCATAATGATAAAGTTATATTTTTTATTACATGTGATTCTGACATGATGTCACTACATGCACAATAATGCGTCTTCCAGCTGACGGTCGGCATAGCGCGTTCATGTGTTTTGGGGGCGTGGCTTTGGAAAGAGCCCAGAAGGAAGAAGGTGGAGTGAATGGAAATAATGAGCTGTCTTTAAAACAGTCGTGAGAGGTCTACAGGCACTCAATTTTTATACTTTTATACATTTATACTTTTATACATTTTAATTATGTATTGATATATAAAGAAAGTTTAAACAAATTTGGAAAAAAAGTTTTTTAACCAATTCTTACCTACCCTACCTTTAAGTCATTAAACAAAAGTAGTTTGAGTAGTTCACTCCATCAATGAGGTTTATATTTAGCTTTTAATGTGTTTTCTGCTAAATGTTTAGTTTGCTTCTGGTAAGCAGCATTGCTCTATTGAGGTGTGAGTTTTGCAATGGTACCTCCGGTCAATACGGGTGCTAAAATTCTGCTTACAAGTGTGTGTTATATAACAGGCCTGAGGCTACACCATGTGAAAAAGACCAACGCAAGATTTTAAATCCCCAGAGTATCTCAAAATTCATTTACCGTGCTTTCTCGAGTATATGAGTGTGTAACAGTGAGTGTCTCAGTGTGTGTCCTTCCTCAGTCCAGGTTGTCTCTAGGGATCCTCCTGTAGAGGTCAGTGTGTTGGAGTGTGTTCATCTCGCCATCAATCACACTAAAAGAAAAACTCCAAGCAGAGACAGAGAGAGGCCGTTTTTGCAATGAATGAGTCGTACCAGATAGTGGAGGAAAGCATCATTGAGTGTCCATTGTACATGTTCTTCATTTAGTAGTAATGTTCAAAGGCATCACCGGATTGTATTGTTTTTTACGAACATTCTAAAATCAAGATTGATTTACGCTACTTGAGAAGCAAAATGACTGAAGATGTTAAAGAGGACCTATTATGCTTTTTTACATTTTCAGCTTTCCTATAATATTGCTGTTTTGAGCATAAAAAAGGTCTGAAAAGTTACAAAGCACAGTCACTCCAAAGAGAGTTATTCTCACTGTTTATACCATGGGCGTCGGAACCATTGTATGTGGGTGGGACAAGACTGACCCACTTTTTATTACCCATCATCTCTAATTCAGCACATGTCTGTTCACCTACCCCTTACCGATAAACACTTATTATTAAACATGTTAGACACTTTATTTCCAATTTATAAATGCCTTTCCGATCTGATATGTGATGGGAAAAGCGAGTGGGGCGAGTTTGGCAAAAGTTGATGCTCTTACCCCTACACTATTACCACTAAATGGTTCAGTGATTTCTGTAATTCTGTCTGGCCCAACCAGACATTTAGTAAACAACGCAGTGAATTTGTACTTCATTTAAATGGCAGACTGGGAAGAGAGATGCTGCAACAATGTCAAATATGTGGGAAACATGTGGGAACAGAGATATTTTCATGTAGGAAATATTTGTTTAACATTAAAGCATGGAAACCTATTCTAGTAGACCCTAAAAACAAAATCAAGGCAAAATTTGGCCTCTTTAAGTTTTGTTTTCTGAAAATGTGTATCAAAATTAAGCAAGTTAAAGCTTAAAACAAGAACAAATGTCTGTCAAAAATAAACTTAATTCAAACTGATTATTTTTCATACCTCACTGGTATGAAAAACTCACTTAATTTTGATACAATTTGCAAAGTTTACAAGACTTCGGGACAGATTTACTAAACACAAACAGGGCAAATTAGTGTGAGAGCAGAATTCCACAAATGTGCAGATGGGAGTGGAAAGTTCTGCACATGATCTACAGACAACGCGCAAATTACACAGACGCAGCCGATTCATTTCCATAATGACCAATGTACCAAGAGCAGCGCAAATTAGCATCTGATTTAAAGGCCAACTGAAGTGCCTTGAAACGCGCAGCATTATTCAATGTGTTGAAGTAATTTCCAAGAAACAGGAAGACAGGGTGGTACATATCAAGCAGCTCCTCCCCTTTTTTTAAAACAGCCAATAGCGTTTTGTTTATATCACAGTTTGACTAGAGCATTTCAGCTCGGTAAAGTCACAGTTTCCACCTAATCTCTAACCGTTTCTCAACATAATCTCCTCCATATCGCTTTGAAATACAGCATTCTGTGCAGAATTCAAATGGGTCAGATTCGTTTTGTGGTCTGCTCTGACTGGCGAATGTGATCCGCATGAAACCAGACTTCTTTCGCCTCAACTGAAAGCATATTTACATTGTCTGAATCGTTCCTTATCCCCTATATAGTGCACTATGTGCCATTCACCATGTAGAAAATAAATGTGTGTGAACAAGTGACTGATTTCAGCCGCAGCTTCAGCATCTATTTAGCGCGGGACTCTTCAGATTCTGGAGAGCATTTGATTGGACAGAAGTCCGTGGTGATGTCATAAAAATTGTTTTGGAACACACCAGCTTATTCATAACCTTAAAGCTAATATATTCATAATAAATGCAAAAAAACTTACATTTTGATTTCAGTGGGCCTATAAAACATGCTTTTTGGGCATTAAATAGGCCTAATGCTGAAAAACAAATTGACAAGCGCAAACCTTAAATCACCTTGCATGATTCATTTAAATCTCCTCCCATAAATTTTGTGATTGAAAGGGAAACTCCTACTCTGTCCATGCATTTTCAGTTCTAATTTTTCACTGCGTGTCTTATTTATTTTTTACGTCAAAAGAGGGTTTACGCTGGCGCAAACTGTTAGTAAATATTCCCCTTAATATCTTGTAATTTTGCTTCTCAAGTAATTGGTGTAAGAATGTTTAGATATTTGCACTGGAAAACAAGACAAACAGGAAGAAAATCTTTTTTTGCAGTGTGGAATCTAGACAAAGAAGAAGCTCAAATATTAGAGAGTTTCCATTTGTATCACATGCTGCTATTTCAGTTATTTCAGAGTTTACACATTACTATTATTCTAATGTGCAAACAGTAATGCTTTCAATCTTTACATTTGAGTGAGATGAGAGACAAAAACAAACGGACGTTCTCATGTGTTTGAATGGAGGCACCTGAGAGCTTCATGCTTTTATCCTGGGAATCCAAGGAGATAAAACACAAAAAGAGGAGGATGAAAAATGGAATAAGAGAAGTGCGGAGCTGACAGGAGGGATCAACGCTGTGCTCCATGCAGGAAAGACATAAAACCTGGAAGATTGAAGATTCTCCCACCGTCATCAGCACCTCAACACACACCAGAAAACTGCCAAAAAGCTTTGAGTACAGATGCATAATTCAGCAGTACAAACTTCAGGATGAAGAGAAGAACCTGAGCTCACTAGCTGATAGAAAAAAAAGACATGAAACAAATCACAATCGTGACTAAAGACATTGAAATGAAGTGTGCAGGGTCTAAAGCGAATGATCTCTAATGATGCAGCACTCATTGAGATGCTAAGAGAATAATTACGATCTTTAGATCCAGGCGGAAATAAATTAGATTCATTAAATGACCATGTCACATAATCGCTACTTACAAAAATTAACTTTGAATTAAAGAGTGTGTTGCACCAATAACCTAGGTTTATCTATTAATTTAGTCCGATTCATTCTCTTTTAAAACTAGTTTAAAACGTAATCAGGTTACATTTAAACCATAATTTTGACCTTGTTTTAATTTCTGTAAATCTAGATTATGTTACGTAAGTATAGTGTTTTATGAAACGTAATGTCATTACACGCCGTCCCGCACGGTAAAGACTATAAGGGATACAACTACGGGCACTGGGAATGCACATATCAATATTGCGTCATTAAAAGGGGGAAAAAATCGGATAGGGAAAGCTCTGGCTTCGTGTGGATGTGGCCCTAGTTTTCTCATGTTGTCTGATTGGTCATTTAGTTCACCTGTCATCTCATTAGTTATCTTGTTAGTCCCTGTGTATTTATACCTTATGTTCTCCCTCATTCTCGGTCCGTTCTCGTCTATGTTTTACGTAGTTGTGTTCTCCTGTTTGTTTGGATTTTATCATTAAATACTATTAATTTGGACTATTCCTGTTGTGCGCGTCATTCAACACACACGTTCCCTGACAGATTAACTTTATTCGTGTAGCTCTATTGAGATTAATGGCGTCCTTGTGAACTTTCATCAACAAATCTTGAAATAAAAATGCATCATGGCTTCGGGCTTTCACAAAAATATGAAGCAGCACAACTGTTTTCAACATTGATAATAATAATCAGTTTCTTGAGCAGAAAATCGGATCATGTGTGACTGAAGACAGGAGTATTTCAGCTTTCCATCACAAGATATTTTTTTTTAACTACTAAAATAGAAGACAGTTATTTAAAATAGTTATTTGACAGTTATTTGACTGTTTTTACTATATTTTTGATCAAATAATTATATTACTAAATTAATTAACAATATTAAATCAAACTCCATATTTCTGGTTCTCACTCAAAGTGGAAGAGAATCCTGAGTTCATGACACAGCGGTCAGAATTAATCTCAGATAATCACTGATATGTTAAGACATTTAAAAAAAATAAAATGAATCAAAACCACTATAGAGCTAAATGAAATACTTAGATTACAAAACTAGCTCTCACCTGTTTAATTTAAACCCATGCACCCAAACAGATTGCACAGAGTGAATAGCACACGTAAATGCCTGCAGGACACACCAGAGAAGGGGAAAGAAAAAAGAAAATATAAATTCATCTCACCTGTTATTGGTCCCACATGTCACTCTGTTCTCTCACCTTCTTCTAAACTTCTCCTCAGCCCCATCTCAGTTAAGGATGGTCAGTGCAATTCCACCTCCACTCAACCATAATCAAATATCCAGCCCAGTCTGGCTTCTCTAATCGAATCCATCCTCTCATCTGGTTTGTCCATGTCTTTTTACAAGAAGGGTTTCTCACCTCATCCAGGTCTAGAACATCTTTGTAATGGTGGAACACACTCTCAGTCTGTATCAGAACAGCCTATTCACCTTTATATTCAGACATAACATAAATACATATATTATGTATAAGAGTAATTTAGCCTACCTGTTCGTCAGTTGGACAGATCATTTTATATTAATTGGCATGAAATGTGTGTAGACTTTCAATTGAAAAAAATGATTTGTCTTTGTCTTGTTTTGCATTACAAATATCGGTAACACTTTACAATAAATGTGCTCTTTGATTCCAATCTTTCATTTGAAAGCCACATTTCTAGCATCTGTAAAGGCCAATTTATACTTCTGCGTCGAGTGCACGCAGAGGGTACGGCGTACCCTACGCATAGACGCGTTGGATACGCCGTACCCTGACGCGCACCTCTCCAAAAATGTAACAACGCGTCAATTCTACGCGGACCGCAAGCGCTGTGATTGGTCTGCCAGAACCCTTCCCTCAGGTCAATAAATAAATAAAAAAATCTGCGATAGGAGTGTGTGTGTGTGTGTGTCCAGAAATTGGATGATAGTTCCTTACGTCTGCTATAACACAATATTTTGCAGTCCAGCGATTCTTTATGCTAGTAAATAAATACATAGATCCACTGAGTATAGTTTATTTATTTTCTCATTAAAACCAAAGATGTTAATCAGTAATTGTATATCAAGTACAGGGACACATTAGGGTATATTTCGTGAATTAAGTCTCCGCAACAGCAATCGATTGCTCGAGCCACCGCTACTGAAAACAGCGGCCATGAGCTCTGCATGATTTCACAAACACATTCCAGCGCCAGATCGCCTTATTTAACTTTACTAATCAACTAGAGATGCTTAATTTGTATTAGATACAACAACTCAAGCTGCAAGAAAAGCCGCTCTCTCACTGCTGCTGATATTCCGACATGAATGTACATATTCTACACAACAAGCTGCTTCTTCTTCGGCTGTTCTCTCGATTACACCAACATGCCCGAGGACACTGCCTACTAGCGTCTGCATGTGTAAGTGCACATTGACGCAGACAACAGCGCAGAAGTATAAATGCTCACGACGGCGTCGGCTACGCGCGTAGCCTACGGCGTACACTCGACGCAGAAGTATAAATTGGCCTTTAAACTGCATTCTTCCATCTTAAAAATAAATCTAAATTACGGCACATGCTTTCAATGCAAAATTCTGAACAGTTAGTTCATGCGTTCATGACCTCAAGGCTAGATTATTGTAATGCTCTACTGGGTGGTTGCCCTGCTCGCTTAATAAATAAACTGCAGCTGGTCCAAAACGCAGCAACTAGAGTTAATACTAGAAGTATGACCATATCAGCCCGGTTCTGTCAACACTGCACTGGCTCCCTATTAAACATTGTATACATTTAAAAATCTTGATTATTAGTGTTTATGATCTTTGGCGGATGGACTCGTCGCTGCTGGTCACTTTTGGGGATTTTCTTCACACAAATCAATCGTTTGGCCTCAGAACACTTGGAATATTTGTACTTTTTGAATAAATTGTGCCTGTAGTCATATCTGCCTGTTATATCCTGTTTTTTTATAATACACAAATGGGTAGGTTTAGGGAAGGGATTGGGTTACGTGTTCAAAACGTGTCTGAATACTGTAAATTAAAAAAAAGAAAATAATTGTAAATAAAATTATGCTGGCTGATTAAATCGAGAATCACACTCCATGTCATAATGGCAGAATCATAGTTTCATGACGATAACCAACATGCCCAACGTGTCTGTTTACTGTCATTGACTTACATAGGCATCACTTCCGTGGACCCATCACAGAATTTTCGGCGATTCCGTGAAACTGCCACGGATTTTGAGTTAAGGTGCCCTTGTTCATTTCACGGAATTCTGTGAGATCAGGTTGATACTCCATCACGTCTATTGCGGTCTCAAAATTCTGGGCAGTTGATAATACCTATAATATCAAAATCAACTGTTGGCGGTCGATCCTTTTTATATTTAGCACCTATACTTTGGAATAGTCTTCCTAACATTGTTTGGGAAGAAGACACACTCAGTCAGTTTAAATCTAGACTAAAAACACATCTCTTTTCTATGGCATCCACATAGAACATTATCAATTTCTATTATTTCAATCAGTTAAATGATTGTTAGGCTGCATTAACTAGGTCTGCTGGAACCGGGGACACTTCCCATAACACCTGATGTACTCGTTACATCATAAAATTAATGGCATCTACGCTAATGTTAGTCTCTCTGTTTATCCCAAGGTTTACTGCAGTCTGGCGGATCCAGATCAGAAGGTGGACCTGCTCCAAGACACGACCACAACACAGCCCTGAAGTAACAGAGACCATGTCAACTAGACTCTCCCCTGTGAAGGCCTCCTTCCCTTCCCTTCTATACAGATAAAAACACATATGCACACATACGTATTCAAACACGCTTGTCTTTAGGCTAAACATGTAATGCTTGTGTACATGCCATCACTGTTTTCACAGATTCGCCTTTTTGGGGTTTGCGCGGGGATGGTGGTGGTATACTGTAGTTTCAAAACTATGCCGTGCAGATGGGGTCCGTAACGCATTGGGGTTTTTCAGTTTTAGGTGAGGATGGTGTTGTTTAAGTGGCACCAAATGAATTAACTAATCAGTTTTTACAACAGAAATTAATCAATCAAAACTTTTCTTCTAAAACAAAATTAATTTCCTATTATCACCTTAAAGCTCCTTTGAAGCAATCTGTGTTGTAAAAAGCGCTATATAAATGAAGGTGACTTGACTTCATTTGTTAACAATAGTTAATGTATTAACTAACATGAACTAACAAAGAGCAATACATTCGTTACTGTATTTATTAATCTTCGTTACAGTTAGTTAATAAAAATCCAGCTGTTCAGTGTTTGTTCATGTTAGTTCACAATGCATGAACTAATGGTAACAAATACAACATTTGATTTTAATAATGTATTAGTAAATGTTAAAACTAACATTAACTAAGATTAATAAATGCTGTAGAAGTGCAGTTCATTATTATAGTTCATGTTAACTAAAGTAGTTACTAACGTAATGAAACCTTATTGTAAAGTGTTACCCAAATATCTAAACATTTTTAAATCAAGATACATTTACTAAATAAGCAAAATGACATAAGGGGCCCTATTTTAACGATCTGAAACGCAAGTGTCAAAGCGCGAAGCGCAAGTAACTTTGTGGGCGGGTCTCGGCGCTGTTGCTATTTTCCCGGCGGGATAAATGGCTCTTGCGCCCGGCGCAAATCTAAAATGGGTTGGTCTGAAGTAGCTTCATTATTCATAGGTGTGGTTTGGGCGTAACGTGAATAAACCAATCAGAGCGTCATCCAACATTCCCTGTAAAAGCAGGTGCGCAAGTTCCATTATGGATTGCTATTATTATGGCGTATTTACCAGGCGCACGCCAGGAGCGGTTCACAGCCGAGGAGACTGATGTTCTTGTAAGAGCAGTGAAAGACAGAGAAGTGAAGTTGTAATGTTGTACATTATGGTAAAGGTGATTTCACAGTCTTTTTTTTTCAGTCTTTCAGTTTTTTCAGTTTTTCAGTCGATTTTTTTTCCTGGTTCTTGACGGACAAACCAATTTGTCAGATGTCCTTATATAGCTACATATATGTCTTGCCACTATTGGGCAAACAGGTCTTATCCTTAATTATTACAATTAGCCTGAATCATTTGTAAGCTAGATTTATGCCTATTTTTTGCACACCACAATGATTTCCGTCATCTCATGTGTTAATATTTTTTTAGTGTAACAATTTATGATTTGCAAAAATAACTGTTGCATCTGTGTAGGTTACATGAGCAAAGTGTATGCGCGTTGTGCACGCTATACATTATGGTCAAGCATGCGCCCTTAAAATAGCATAATGAACAACGCGCAACGCGCCACTGACTTTAGACTAGGTTTTTTCTGGTCAGTGGCGCAATTGTTTAATGGAACAGCAAAATAGCACCAGGGATTGTTTGCACCGGAACACGCCTCCTTTTTTGCGCTGAACCGCCCAGGGAGCGCAAGTTCATTCACTAGTTTAGCGACGTGCTTCTGTGGAGGGAAAAGCGCGCTTTGCGCCGGTGCAAAATAGGAATGACACATGCGTCGGTGTACAAAGTCAATTGCGCTGGGTGCAAGATAGGGCCCAAGATATGAATTCTTGTTTTCTATTTTTATTTTTTTTTTAAACCTGACCCACATTAGCATATATTCTTATAATTTTAAGCATAAACATGTGTAGTTATGCATCAAAAAATAATATGTATCTGATTTAAGAATGTTTTGATATTTGGATCACACTTTAGTTTGAGGATCACATGTTCACTATAAACTATGACTTATGCCTCAAACTCCTAATTTACTGCTGATTAATAGTTAGTAAAGTAGTTTTTGTAGCGTTTAAGTTTGGGTATTGGGTAGGATTAAGGGATGTAGAATAAGGTCATGCATAATAAGGCATTAATATGTGCTGTATAAGTACTAATAGCCAATATCCTAGTAATATGCATGCTAATAAGCAACTAGTTAAAAGTAAGAATTGGTCCCCAAACTTAATTGTTACCGAAAATATTGACAAATATTGCACAGAAAAAAAAGAAGAAAAAACTTACTTAGTCATTTTTATCAACCTTCTGGCAGATATTTTCTTATTTTAAGCTAAAACGCAATTAATTTTGATACATTTTTCAGAAAGTTCTTTATTTAAGTTGGTTTCGATATTTGTACTGAAAAAACAAAACAAAAATACTGAGTAAGAAAATTATTTTATGCCGTGTAGTAATTATTTCACTAAAAAACAAAAGAGAATTGACAAATCAATCAAAGGTCTTTTAAAATAAATTACTACTAAGTGCCACAATCAAAACGTCTAATATTTTTTAAAAGATCTGATGCTTTTTCAAAGCCTTTAAACATGAAAGTTGACATCACTTTTGTCTTCAATATAAATCTGACATTCAATGAACACTTCAGATTCAATAGCTCAGTATGTCCAAGTATGTGAATTGTGAAATGGTCTTAAATTAACAACGCTTTATAATTTTTACAGCATTAGATTTTCTTCTAGTGTTCTTGAGGTCTAGCGCTACTTGACTTGAGCTCCACACTCTGGTAATTACCACTGAAACATAGATTTATAAGCCATTTTGATAAGAAAGTATCTGCCAAGAAGAGAAACAACAAATGAATTTACAAAAGCAATCTTGTGCAATCTTGGAAATCTTGCGTGCAGAAGGAAAGTTGTAACACAGGTTAAATGAAGGGAATTATTTATTTTATACAGTTAAGTGATATCATATTTCCTTAACAAAAGTCGATAAGAAGTGTAAAAATTATTAAGAATATAAAAAAATATGTGAATTCATCCTAGATAAAAGCTCAGTGATCAACCAATGAGAGCTCTTTGTTATTTCGCGTCATGCGTGTCGACGAGCATGCGCGATGACAGAAGAGACGAGCTTGATGGAGAAGAGCAGACACAATCTGATCGTTGTGATCCAAATTGATAAACCCTAGATTGAAAAACCTTCAAAAAAGTATGAGAAAGTTCGAAATTCATTTATTTTGAGGCATTCTGGATAAGAAGCCGACTAAATATTGAGGTACATTCTACTCGTTCACCGATGCCATTGCTGGTCACACAGCGTCTGTGACAGAAACATCGATTTTAGAGTTCACTGATGCCATTGTTGGTCACGTGTCTGTTTAAGAAAAAGAGCTATTGATTCAGAGGACAGGTTTTTTTTTCTTCCTTGTGTTTTTCCTTTTTTCTCTCTCTCTCTCTCTCTTCTTGATTTTATGGTTTGATGGCGAGCCAACCAAATCAATGACAAAGGAAAAGATGACACGTCATGGAGAGAAGGGCGATATCCTTTCTTTGAATTTTCCCAGTTTTGCTCCGTGAACCAAGACTATTTCGAACCAAAGAAATTTTAAGGGTGTATGGTCAGTGGTCATCCATCACCCATCCCAGATTTGATCGACATTTAAATCTTTACGGAACACTTGAGATCTTTTGAGAGAGACATTATACCTTCTCTTTGTTATATTCTTTTATTTTATCTTTTTGAGTATTGAATTGCCCGGTCCGTGTATATATTTGGGAACAAAGAGTGCACTCAGGGGAAATTTTCATAGTCAGTTTTATTGTATATTGTTCATGTAACATTGTAATTTACTTTCTTTTATTTTGTTAATTTTCCATTTTCTTTTTCCAATGAAACAAATTACATTTCCATTTCAAATTTAACTTTGAGACTGTCTGTTGCTTCTCATCACAACCCGCCACCTCCTTAGCAATCCCTAAATCTTCTGACAAATTCCAATCCTATCTGTATTATGCAGAAAGCAATCTACTAAATGACTGCTAATTCTTTAGACAAGTGCTACAAAGTACTGTGGTGGTTCCATTTTGAAAGAAAATGCTTAATGCGGCGGGATTCGCAAAACGCTTCATTAAAGATGGATCAGTACCCAGTTTATTTGGACCAACTAGCTTCTCTGAATAACAACCTGTATTTTCTAACGAGTTTTCAAAAAACTTAGTTTTATATTTTGTACACTCAGTGCAGCTGTAGCCAAGATAGCAAGCACATTTGGGACAATTCCGGCACTGTCACCATCGGTGAAAAGAAAATGGGCCAGAGCCGTGCCAACTGTACACAACACTTCTGGCTGACAGACGACTTTTTTGTATGGGCCAATCTCGGCTGAAAGCAGTTGTACTCGCGGCAGGTCCATACTCGGTGTAGTGTGTATCTACCTTTGGCTAGAGTTTGTTTTGTCACAGGTGGGCCACTACTAGAATTAAGGAACTTAGCCGTCTGAAAAAAAGTTTTGGTGGTTACATCCTGACGAGGATCCAGCAGGCGACATTTCATTTTTACAAGAGGAATAATTTCAGCTGCAAAAGGGTAATTTAATTTATTTAATGTTTATTTAATTTATTTAGTGTTGTCTGATGTTTTAATTGTCGAGAATATTTTTTTAATGTATATAAATATATATATAGGCCTATATGGTTTGCGATGATAACATAAGGTCAGAATACCCATTCAGTCCCGCTAAATAAATTCAATTCAGTCCCGGAGATGTGTTGATGAGAAGGCCCACCCTCTTCTAGGATAACATTAGGCTAGGGGAGAGCGGGGCACAACCTAACGCGGGGTTAGTTGTAACACACACGGTTTAAAACTTTCCACACACGCTAGGATGACAAAACTTAGTGTATTTAGCCTACTAGTTGCCATATCAACATTCTTTAGAGAAAAAAAATGTGCAAAAATTACAAAATCTTTAGAAGATGTAATTTATATAGAACATTTATTTAACAATGGCAAAAGTTTCTAAAATTTATTTTTAATCTCTGTTTTTTGTGTTTATGTAAAATAAGACAAATCTGATATTATTTTAATCTTATATCTGTTATTTAACAGTTGAGATAGTTATTTAATGCTGATCTAACCAGCAGAAGACACAAGGCGCGGTTTAAATCCCAGTTGTGCAGGTGGGGTGCGTTGTGTAACACTGCGTTACAATGCCCCCCTATTATAACTAGCTATTATATTCTATACTTTTATGAATTCTTTTGAGAAATTAGTATATTTTTAATGATTAAAAAATGCCATTATTTTATTTAAAAAAAGTTAATAATGGTATTTTATTGACAAAATATTTTAGTTTGTCTTGGATATTTTTTGGGTTATATCAGGTAACATTTTAAGCTGTCATTTGGTCATGTTACAATGTACCCCCACCTATGGGGCCTGTTGTCACATTTCACTTCCATTCTTTCAGGGTAAATCAAGAAAAAAGTATACACTGTATTAATGAAACAAAACCACATAATTGTACTAGACATGTGTAAAAAAATAAATTCTCTGAATCCCAAGTGGATTTACACAAACTGAGAAAGTCAAAAAGCGTTAGGTTGTGCCCCGCTCTCCCCTACATTTTTTATTAGTATAACTGCTGAGCTGTATCCAGTGCATTGTAATGTTGGCTAATGAAATTATATTGAGTTATATTTCATTTTGTTTGCAAAAATTAAGTCAGTCAATTCATCTTTTTCAATGAATAATTAGTTATTAAATCATAGGCGTCAGACTACACTGGTGGCGCCATAGATCTCTGTACGGGTGGCTCTGTATGATTTGATTCACAAACCTTTCAAAAGATCCATTTGTTTGTGAATTGAACTACACTGAGCACGCTGTTGTTGTATTACACCCACAAAGGCAACTCAATAATATGTGCAATCTGAAATTAAGAATAATATTTATTATAGGACATAATGTGATTAAAAACGTGGTTCTTAACATATTTTACTGCAGTGGGGATTACTGATTATGAGCGAATATAAACTGAAGTTGGATCTGAACTGGGTTCAGTTTTGAATCTGACACCAAAACTTTTTATAGATATTTTAAACTGCATTTAATGACCTTAAAATATGTATTCCTTTATTTTAAAGGTGCAGTTCTGAGAAACTATCACGGCTAATGCTGCTGAAATGGAAATGGGTGTCGAGGGGTCCATGAAGAGGTGCTCCAGCTGGTAGCAGATCGAGAGGGAGGCAGACAGTCAGTTTAAATCTATAGACTATTAAAGACCCATCTCTTTAATTTAGCATACACATACCACACTATCATATGATCATTTTATAATTCAGATCCCTTAAAGGATTGTTAGGCTGCATAAATTAGGTCAACTGGAACCAGAAACACTTTCCATAACACCCAATGTACTTGTTACATCGTAAGAGGAATGGCATGCGCTAATATTAGTCAGTTTGTCTCAACACTGTTGATTGACTTCAACACGTGTGCGTCCGACCGGAGTTCTCGCGTGACACTGGAATTGTTATTAAAAATGATAGACTGCAGAAAGTTTGAGATCCAAATTGTCCGTGCGCTGATTTGCAGCGAAAATGAGAAAACGAAAAAAGATTATGGCGGAGGAAATGGTTGGGGAGACACTGGGAGCAAGGATTGTGGTCTGCAAAGAGAGTTTGAGGTAAATAAATAATTTTACACCGTGCTGCTGTTGCGGCTGGTCAAGCAAATGTTTGTGTTTTGTTTCTGTTTTATATAATTGTAAATATATCTATTAAAATACTGATATTCTGGTCTATAACTCCTCCCTGAACTTCTTGCTGTATCCTGTATCTTGCTCTCTCATTGGCTGTAGGTCATCGCCAATGTATTTTTCCGTCAGAACACATTTTACACAGTAGGAGTTTGAATCGGCAACAATATTTAGCATGCCAAATTTCCTATGATTTCGGGCATTTGTCTGTGATTTCGCAAAACCTGTCAGCGAATCAAAATCGGGGCTAAAATTGGGCAGTGTAAACTCGGCATAACTTGCTCAAGTATTCTTTTTGTAAACATCCCTGGTAATGTCAAACTGTGATACAGTTCCCACACATGCACCTCAATAAATTAGAAATTGAATGACACTACTATCACATCTAATACCATGTACCACACACTTCACAAGTAGAAACTTACCACTGAGAAACATCTAGCTCAAGATGTGCTTGCGATGGAGTTTCTGGTTGATCAACTAGTTTTGAAATTGGCATGGTAAAATCGATGCAATCTTTTCTGTCCTTAAAGGGATAGTTCACCCAAAAACAATTTTTTTTATGTTTATCTGCTTACCCCCAGGGCATCCAAGATGTAGGTGTCTTTGTTTCTTCAGTAGAACACAATTGAAGATTTTTAACTCCCACCGTTGCAGTGTGATAGTTGTATAGTGCATGTCAATGGGGATATTTTAGAGTATGAGAGCATTGAGAGTAAAAACACATAGACATACGAACCCTTATAAAACCATGCGGCTCGTGGCCACACATTGATGTCTTAAGACACGAAACGATTTCTGCGAGAAACCGAACAGTATTTACGTTATTTTTTTACCTCTTATCAGACGAATGTCATCTAGTATTCCCAGCGCCATAACTTCCGGCGAATAAGGTCAAAATACTGCCGCGATCAAAGAGTATATATAATGGGATGTCTCATTCGACCGATCCACGCTGGCACTAATGAGGAATCTATGTATATATCTAAGATTGTGCCGATATTTTGCATGTATTTTGATCTTATTCGCCGGAAGTGATGGCGCGAGGACGGCTGATGCAGAGCCATAGAAAAAAAGGAAATACATTTTTAAATATGGATATTTTTCTTACACAAACGCATCAATTCGCTTCAGAAGGCCAATATTAACACCCCGGAGCCGTGTGGAGCACGTTATTTGACGGACAGATGCATTTTATAGGGACTTCAAAAACAGAGCAACTATTACTGCCATTCTAATGTTAGGGTTAGCCTGGACTTTTGTAATATAACTCAGATTTTATTCGTCTGAAAGAAGAATGTCATATATACCTCGGATGACTTGAGGGTGAGTAAATCTAGGGCTAATTTTCATTTTTGGGTGAACTATCCCTTTAAAGTGTGTAATCTCTGAGGATTGAGAAATTCAGTTATGGTAACAGGCGTTTTTTTGCGGTCAGTGAGGTAAGAAAACACAAGCATTCAGACGATGTTCTACAACCGAATGTCCCACTGGAAATCCAGTGCTTTTGAAATTACATTTGTTCTTTATCTTACTGGAAAATACTTTCTTACCAAAATTACTTTAAGAATGGAAAAGAGATGGCAAAAGTGTGTGTGTGGAGAGCATTATTAGTATTCTACGGCGAGGCTTCATCCTGCCGAATGTCAGCAGCACCTGGTCACGCCTCAGAGCGCAGGGCCACAGCATGATGGGATTGATACGGGCCTCCCTGGAGGTAGAGGATCCGTGGCAGGGAGGAGTGTGCCTAACAAGACTCTGCTCTCCTCCTCTACCTCTGCCAGCGATACGGCCTCCTGGGCTTTTTTTCGCACTGAAATCAGCTCCCAGAGAGGAGACGGCCAGGAATGACGGCACGCCAACGTCTCGGACTCAAAAACCCAAACCTGCTTCCCCACAGGGAAAAGACGACGTCTCAATATGCAGAAAACGTCCTTTTACACGTCAAAGACTTCTGACAGTCTGAGCTGCTTCACCACGACAGACTCCCGAATTAAACTGTGCTTTTCCTCGAAAATCTCTTTTTGGAAGAAAAGCAATCATAAACATCCGAGAACTGGTTTAAATCTGGTTTAGCCAGTTTCAATACTACTTCTATTCGCAGCATGTGAAAGTTGCAGCAATAGTTTGCCAGGTGTAAATGGAAACTTGAAGAGGCTGTTCCACATTATTAAGCAAATCACAGTTCTCATGCAATATGGGGAGGAAGAAAGATCTTTCGGAAGATTGAAAAGCATGAAATGTTTCATGCTTTTCATCAATGTTACGCAAAAGGCATGAAAACAACTAAAATGGTGTGAAAACTGAATGTGAGCTTGTGAGCTTTGGTTAGAGGTGCCTGAAATACAACTTTACGCACAACTGCCAGCCTGCATGGAGAGGTTCTTGAGACTTCAGAGACACCAGCAGCTTAAAATAACTGTTTGCTGCTCAACAGTGGCTTTTTTATAGCTGTCCTTTTAATACAATTCCTTAATAAGCCTTTATCTGGTCTCTCGTGCTGTAAATTTCTCACAAATCTTAAGATAGTTCGATCATCTCCATTCAGTTTTCACACATTAGTTGTTTCCGTGCCTTTTTCATAACATTGCACCATTTCATGCATTTCATCTTCAGAAAGTTATTTTCTTCCTCCCCATATTGCATAAGAACTGTGACTTGCTTAATAATGTGGAACAACTCCATTTACTTAAGAAGACCAGGAAAACTATTTAACAAGCCTGTCTGAGACTGATAGTTATCTAAAAATATATGAGAAATAAAACAAACACTTTCTTTGAAAAACTATCTGAATGTTGATTGTACTGAAATCCTATGGATGTGTCACTTGAATAATAATTCGGAACAGTCTACATCAAGTATTTTCTTATGTATAATGGGTATAAAATGTTTTAAGTAGCAAGGAGATGTGAATTACTATGAAATTTAATTTACATAACACAAGTGGAAGGTAATACTCAAAGAAAAGTGATAAACTCAAAATAATACATGTATATGAACTTCATGCTGAGTCAGAAGAATATAGGTAACACTTCACAATAAGGTTTTGTTTGTTAACGGTGGTTAATTAATTAAAAATTGTGGTGGCTAAAAATGAACAACACAGCATTTATTGATGTTAATTTCAACTGTATATCTGTTAAAATTAGATAATGCAATGTGAACTAACATGAAAAACAATGAGCAATTGTTTTAACTAACATTAAAGGGGTCATGAATTGAGAAATCAACTTTTCATTCAGCCTTTGATGTAAGAATATCCTGTAAGTTTCAGAACTGAAAACGTCCTTGTTAGTTTAAGAAAAGCTTTTATTAACACCAGGCCCAGCAAATGATCAATCTCAGAATATGCCGCACCTTGACGTCATCGTGTGGTGAAACACCACCTCTGCAGAAGAAGATCAACTCCTACTTCATCACTGTTTAGCCCCACCCACCAATTTGCGCATGTAACATAGGCCTAGTGTTAAACCAGATCGAGCTACCAAGCAATAAACATGTCGTTGAGGATTACAAAATATTGTGCAGTGCCTCGGCTCGACAGCAATGCAACATATAAGTAACTGTTCATTCTAATGCCTGATCTGAAATGTGATGATTAATGTAGTCAGATGTTCTTTGTCTGTGTGTCTGTAAATCAGACCAGTGACTAAACATCAACTTGCATTGTTTCTCTTAGTAGGATGAAAATAATCATTTATTTAATGGTGATTCAATTCTATAAAGAAAGCGGTCAAAGAAAGCTCCCTTTGCAATCGTTTGAGCAGCACGAGCTGAACCTGTCAATCAAACAGGAGAGTTTATCAGTGACTCCCGTTTTATTCAACGAATCTCTTAACTATATCACGTTTGCACTGTTAGTGAAGATGAAAGCTTTCATTCGTGTACAGGAACTAAGTTGCAATGACGAGATCGCTGCTTTCATGCGCTCAACATGTGTGTGATCGGCTACAATGATCATCACTTCAAACTTTCATACCACGATCTTAATATAATGCCATAGATCTAAATGTAATGCCATGGATCTTATTATAATACCATAGATCTAAATATAATTCCATATCTAAATGTAATGCAACACTTTTCATGATTAGCCATGAGAGCTGTAATAATAGTAAAAACGCGCTAAAAAAGAGAGTAATACTATTTCAAATGGAAAGACGTTAGCCAATCACAGCAGTGGGCGTTTACACTGAATTCTAACAGCAGACACGCCTCTTAAAACAGAGCGTTCAGAGCAGAGGCTGAAATCAGGCTAGGAAAATTGCCTTTTATTTATACATTTTTTATGTAAAAAGCATTCTAACATTATAAGTGCACCCCAGGAAACATCATAAAACATCATAAAACAATGCAGTGCATGACCCCTTTAAGAAAGATTAATAAATGCTATAATTGCAACACTGTAATAACTTTATTAAAACATAATATAATAGAAATATTTTATTACATTATTTATTACATTCAGTAATATATTGATCATATTTATAATGCATTAACTTATGTTAATAAATGAGACCTTATTGTAAAGTAAAGTTCGAAATAAGACTAGGTTGACTTTTAAAGGAATAGTTCACCCAAAAATAATTTACTCACCTCCAAGTCGTTGGGACAAGACCTGCAATGCCAAACAATACAGCAACTCGATTCTGCAGCGCTTTGAAGTGAAATCAGCAAGAGAAAAAAAAACAGACAATCATTACTATTCCAAACACAGAGCTGAAGTTTACTGAGTCTCATGATATCAAAGCACAAGAGATTCACATTGTTCTTCAGTGAAGGTCTCTCACCTGCGTTATCTGCAGAGGAACTAGATGTGAGGAAGCACTTTCTAAAATAAACAGAGCGAAAAGACTTCCAGCACAAAACTAAAACAAAAAATAAAATATGTTTTTGTAAAGAAAACCTAACATTTAATGAAAAATATAACTATGCTACTTCTAACAATTATAAAAATTAATTTCTAATTGCGAATGAAAATTGTTGCTACAGCAAGAAAAAGTTGATTTGATTTTTGCACCATATACACCGATCAGGCATAACATTATGACGAAGTGATAATATAGGTGAAGTGAATAACACTGATTAACTCTTCATCACAGCACCTGTTAGTGGGTGGGATTTATTAGGCCGAAAGAGAACATTTTATCCTCAAAAAGGAAAAATGGGCAAGCGTAAGGATTTGAGCGAGTTTTACAAGGGCCAAATTGTGATGGCTATTTATCAGGAAGGAACAGTGGTGAACCGGTGACACGGTCATGGGTGGTCAAGGCTCATTGATGCACATGGGGAGCGAAGGCTGGCCAGTGTGGTCTGATCAAACAGACAAGTTACTGTAGCTCAAATTGCTCAAGAAGTTCATGCTGGTTCTAAAAGAAAGGTGTCCGAAAATACACAGTGCATCGCAGTTTGTTGCGTATGGGGCTGCATAGCCGCAGACCAATCAGGGTGCCCATGCTGACCCCTGTCCACCGCCAAAAACGCCAACATGGGCATGTGAGCATCAGAACTGGACAATGGCGCAATGGAAGAAGGTGGCCTGGCCTTATGAATCACGTTTTCTTTTACATCACATAGATGGCCGGGTGCGGGTATTGGTGCGGGTGCGTCACTTACCTGGGGAACACATGGCACTAGGATGCACTATGGGAAGAAGGCAAGATGGGGGAGGCACTGTGATGCTGTAGGAAATGTTCTGCTGGGAAACCTTGGGTCCTGCCATCCATGTGGATGTTACTTTGACATGTACCACCTACCTAAGCATAGTTGCAGATCAAGTACATGCGCCCTGCCACAAAGCAAAAATAGTTCAGGAATGGTTTGAGGAGCACAATGAGTTTGAGGTGTTGACTTGGCCTCCAAATTCCCCAGATCTCAATCCAATCGAGCATCTGTGGGATGTGCTGAACAAAAAAGTCCGATCCATGGAGGCCCCACCTCGCAACTTACAGGACTTAAAGGATCTACCACTAACACCTTGGTGCCAGATACCACAGCACACCTTCAGGGGTCTAGTGGAGTACATGCCTCGACAGGTCAGGGCTGTTTTGGACACAAAAAGGGGGACCAACACAATATTAGGAAGGTGGTCATAATGCTATGCCTGATCAGTGTAGGCATCTACATTAAAAACTAATACAGATAATTTCTTGGGAATCACTGTGGCAGATTAAAGTAAGGCAAACTGCTATTAGCATTGGCATCAATCAACAAATGAATAAACAATTTGTTTCTCTCCTGGATTCATTCTTCAAAACGCTATCCAAATATACATAATTAATATCACAGTATGTATACGTCAATCACTGAGGCCCACAGTGAGTCTGATTTCATGTAAAAACAGGGAGTTGAAGAACTTGTATAATATATAACTGAAGCAGCTCTCTCTACAATCCACTTATTCCATCAACATCATCCTCCATCTTTCTCTTCCTTTCTGTTTAATGGTGCTTGTTTGATGATGACCCATCAGTGTGTTTGTGTGTCACATGTTTGACAGTGTAAACCTGCAGACAGAGAGGAAGAGAAAGATGGAGGATGATGATGGAAGAAGAGGACGAACAGGGATGCAGTATGATGAGAAAAGAATCAGAGAAGAAGAGAGAAAAAATTGTGAAAGAGCTCCAATACAGACATGACATAGTGTCGCATGCAGGTTGCAGAGACAAGGAGAAAGATGATCTAATCACAGCAGTTTAAACGTATTAACAAGAACTCAAAGGAAACACAACCATAGGAACAAACTTCCAGGTTAGCACAACAATAACGGACAACTGAACCAAACACAGAGCTTAAATACACAGAGCAAACAAAAGAGCTAATAAGGTAATTACCACAGGACAACAGGTGAAAGGGATCAATCAATGAAACACACTGGAATAACAGGGTCAAACAGGCAAACAGAACCTGAACATAAGGAAAACTACATCTATCGTTTTACAGAAGAATGTAAGAGTGCAGCGTGAAAAATATGCTAATCCTCTCCTTTTATGTTTCATAGAAGAAAAACAACAGCATAAGGGAGTGTAAATGATGACCATTTTCTTTTCTTGGTGAACAACCCCTTAAAACAGACTCAAATTTACACCCGTCCACTGTTTTGCCTTACAGCAGGCAGTTTACCAATGTTCACAACCCAATAAAGTTTGAATACAGAATATAATGCAATACCCGGGGGCATGAACCTTTGATTCAGCAGCTGTAAACCACATCAATATGCCAAACCTGTTCTATCGGTTCCTCAAAATGATCAAGTTGGGAGAATTAATTTTCCAGCCAAAGACAGATGGCTAGAAACCCAAAGCCCCAGAACATGTGAAATGAAAAGGACACCATATTCTCAGCTCGAGTGAGTCTTAAAGAAAAAAGCTTCTGACGGCACACACTGTAGGAACACGCTGAAACTGAGGCCTTTAATGGACCCTTCAGACCAGAGCGTGTTCCACTGGGGATTTTATGCTGTGGTTTTATTGGAACTATGAATATGATTTTGTTATGGTCCAACAGCACATCACAACGTTGATTGCTTTAGATTGTGGTACCTTCTTTAGGTTTTGCTGGACTGACTTCTACAGCTAGAGGCCAGAGGATGGAGTTTATTATCTGCTTTAAATGGGTGGAAGACTTTATTGTCTAGAAACACAGCATTCAGATCCAAACTGTCCCAAATGAGCCTCGATTTGCGCACATACACACACATAAACATTAAATAACAATCTAATATACATATAAAGCTAACCGCATGCAGATATTTAAATAGTGAATAGTGGAATAGTGGAAAAATACATTGTATGGGGTCACCATTTGGGAACTACTAGATATAGAGCACTAGCCAGATTACAAGGGCTCACCTGAAAAGGGGCAAACCATGAGTGATGGGCCTGGTACTGACTCATCTACTCAGTGACTCAACTCATCTAATGCAATAGTAGGCTGGCCAGAATTCCAGGCATGATTCACTAACAGAGAAGGCTGGTAGGTTCCCCATCCTCTTGACTGAGGTGAGTGCAATCAGGAGGGCCGTCTTCATGGAGAGGGTGCTAAGCTCAGGGTGCTAGGCTCAAATTGATCTCTCTGCAGAACCTGAAGGACCACAGAAAGAGGGGATCCCAAGAGGGAATGAGGCAAGGAGGGGTTTAGACTATGTGCACCTCTCAGGAACCTGACGATCAGGTTGTGCTTTCCTAAGGACCTGCCACCAACTATGTGTTGTGATTAGCCTCTATTGCAGCCATGTAAACCTTAAGGGTGGAGAACAACAGGTGCCTTTCCAGGCCCTGCTGAAGAAAAGAATGCACAGACCCTATTCCACAACTCCATGGTTCTTCACCTCGGGAAGAAGGGAAGCACTATATGTGTAGTGAAGAGGCGCCACTTCAAGGCATAGAGCCGCCTAGTAGAGGGAGTTCTGGCCTGAGTAATGGTATTTATCACCCCTTCCAGGGACCAGACGTGGAGTTTCCAGAAGTCTGGACACAGGTGCCAGAAGGTCCTTCCTCAGGGGAATCCGCCAGGGAGGATCCAACGCCAACAGGGTTAGCTCCGAGAACCAAGTATGGTTTGGCTAGTATGGCGCTACAATTAGGACTTGTTCTTCCTCCCTGACTTGGCCCAGGGGCCAGCTGTGAGCCAGTGCATCTGTGCTGAGGTCAGAGAATACCACAGTGGACAGTGGGAGGATTCCTGGGAAGCTACCTGGGGATGGAGTCTCCCCTGTCCATGCAGACAGTTGCGAGAGCACATTGGCTGTGCGATAGAGGATGCCCAGAATGTGAGTGCCGCGCAGTGCTGCTGACTCCAGTTGAGGAGATGGCGGGTGAGTTGTGACATGTGAAAGGAGCAGATGCCACCCGGGCGATTTATATATGCCACTGTAGCTGTGTTGTCTGCCCAGACCATCACATGCTTGTCCTGAATCATAGAGTCTAAATCTCCTTAGGGCTAGCAGCACGGCCAAAAACTCAAGGCAGTTGATGTGCCAGTGCAGTCGTTCCTGTCCAGGGTCCTGAGGCTGCGTGCCCACTGCATAAAGTGCCCAAGCCCATTTCTGAGGTGTCTATTGTGAAAACAACATGCCTGGACAATCGTTCTAGGGGAACGTGAGGTCTGACCAAGGGCAGAATAAACGGCGACAAATGGCCACTCGAGCCTGAAGCCAATGCAGAAATGGTCTCATATGCATCAACCCCAGCGGTGTGACCATGGCAGAGGTCATATAATGCCCCAGGAGACTCTGAAAATACTTCAGCGAAACCATTGTTTTGTGCTTGAACAGTCTCTAGCAGTTCAGCACTGACTGCGCACATTTTGGCTTCATGTAGATCTGAATCCACTCAGAGAAAAGAGATGATCTGTAGACTGGGTTAGGTGCTCAAGGACCAGGTCCCTTTGTGCACACAGCGGCCACCGACTATGCCCTCAGGGCTGGAGCAGGCCCTGGGTCGGGCGATGTCCACGTTATTGTTCCAGGAGCGCCACTTATGGCTCAACCTTGCGGAGATGCAGGATGTGGAGAAAGTGTGCTTTGGTGTGAATGGAAAACATACTTAATGTGTTGGTAACAAATCTCAGTATTCAAAGATGTGATTGAATTTCTGTGACAAACCAGATGTCACCAAATTCCACAAAATTCAGGTAGCTAGATGTATATAAAAAAGAGAAAATAGAAAGTAAAGATTACTAGTTAACATGGTGCCAAAATAATTTTTTGCCGCTTATACGTACAGATTAAAACACGCCTGACACATTTCGAAATGCATTTATAGGTAAAATCAAGCTTGCATAGCTAGAAGCGTCTACATTCATATTTTAGCAAAGAGGATGTTTGAGGCCTAATACAGCACTCGAATGCTGTGAATCCACACACACACACACACACACACACACACACACACACACACACACACACACACACACACACACACACACACAAGGTATGGTCATACAGCCAGAGCTCTTGAGACTCAGTTCACTCTATAATGAGGCGTCAGGCTCCAGCAGCACTAATGCGAAGCCCCCAGGTAATAACTGCACACTGTTCCACATCTCTTCTCTTCTTTTGCACCTAGAGAGCCAAGCAGAGATGAAACGCTGTTCTATATAATGAATGTGTGTGTATGAGGAGCAACTGGGCAGTTATGTGTGTTGTTACCGCAGTTTCTCGTGGCTTGTGATGCGGTGAGTTCCCTGCCGCGGCATCACACCAGCCTGTGTAATTAATCAACACTGGATCACACACACACACACTGTGAGGACAGTAGAGATGGACCATCTGCCCTGGAGTGTGTGTATTGGAGGGAGGGTGGTGGGTATTGCATGCATGCCTGTTCAAATACTCTTATACACTCTTATAAAGGATTATTAGGAACACCATACTAATACTGTGTTTGACCCCCTTTCGCCTTCAGAACTGCCTTAATTCTACGTGGCATTGATTCAACAAGGTGCTGAAAGCATTCTTTAGAAATGTTGGCCCATATTGATAGGATAGCATCTTGCAGTTGATGGAGATTTGTGGGATGCACATCCAGGGCACGAAGCTCCCGTTCCACCACATCCCAAAGATGCTCTATTGGGTTGAGATCTGGTGACTGTGGGGGCCATTTTAGTACAGTGAACTCATTATCATGTTCAAGAAACCAATTTGAAATGATTCGAGCTTTGTGACATGGTACATTATCCTGCTGGAAGTAGCCATCAGAGGATGGGTACATGGTGGTCATAAAGGGATGGACATGGTCAGAAACAATGCTCAGGTAGGCCGTGGCATTTAAACGATGCCCAATTGGCACTAAGGGGCTTAAAGTGTGCCAAGAAAACATCCCCCACACCATTACACCACCACCACCAGCCTGCACAGTGGTAACAAGGCATGATGGATCCATGTTCTCATTCTGTTTTCGCCAAATTCTGACTCTACCATCTGAATTTCTCAACAGAAATCGAGACTCATCAGACCAGGCAACATTTTTCCAGTCTTCAACTGTCCAATTTTGGTGAGCTTGTGCAAATTGTAGCCTCTTTTTCCTATTTGTAGTGGAGATGAGTGGTACCCGGTGGGGTCTTCTGCTGTTGTAGCCCATCCGCCTCAAGGTTGTGCGTGTTGTGGCTTCACAAATGCTTTCCTGCATACCTCGGTTGTAACGAGTGGTTATTTTGAGTCAAAGTTGCTCTTCTATCAGCTTGAATCAGTCGGCCCATTCTCATCTGACCTCTAGCATCAACAAGGCATTTTCGCCCACAGGACTGCCGCATACTGGATGTTTTTCCCTTTTCACACCATTCTTTGTAAACCCTAGAAATGGTTGTGCGTGAAAATCCCTGTAACTGAGCAGATTGTGAAATACTCAGACCGGCCCGTCTGGCACCAACAACCATGCCACGCTCAAAATTGCTTAAATCAACTTTCTTTCCCATTCTGACATTCAGTTTGGAGTTCAGGAGATTGTCTTGACCAGGACCACACCCCTAAATGCATTGAAGCAACTGCCATGTGATTGGTTGATTAGATAATTGCATTAATGAGAAATTGAACAGGTGTTCCTAATAATCCTTTAGGTGAGTGTATGATTATATGTTAGTCTGTGTAACTCAGTGTGCAGGTGTCTACTAAGGCAGCATACTAACTAGAAATAGGTATTGAGAGAAATTTAATGATTCAGGATCTGATTGCACTTTCGTAAATGATTTAGTTTCCTCAACAGTTCCATTACTCAATCTTTCAGTACTAGAATATTTGGTCCTACCTGTGTACTTAAATTGCCCCTATTTTGTTTTTTCAAATATTCGCTTTCATGCAGTGTGTAATTTAGCTGTTTTTGAATGTAAACTTTCTGCAAAGTTGTGAAGTCAAAAGTGCACGATAAATAAAGTTATTGTCCCCTAAAAGAAAGAGTCGTTTTTGTTTAGAATCTTACTGCGTGACAGTTTTACGTCAGAATGATACCATTAATACAGTTCCCGTATGTGCACCGCAATGAATTAGAACTACACACACACACATCGGTTTGTTGATGGACATACTCTTGCTAATGCTGATGGTGAGGAATTACAGCTGCAACATCTCATATTGTACCTCAAACTGAGTAGCGTATCACCGAGAAACATCTTACTCAAGTCGTCCTTGTGATGGATGTTTGTGTTGAATAACTAGTTCTTCCAGTGTTGGGACTCACGCTGGGATTGATATAGTAAAATCGACATGATTGTTACTGTCTTTACAGTGTATTCAATTGCTGAGGTTTGAGGAAGACTTGTGAGCTGAAGTACAGTTATGGTAATAGCCGGTTGTTTTCCGACGTGCGAAAGTGGTTGACCAATCACAACAGATCTGGCCAATCAGAGCAGAGCAGGCATGGGGAAAGGAGGGGTTTAGAGAGACCAATTCAATCAACGAGTCGTTTGAGTATAATTGAACACTGTGGTGATGTGCAGTGTATTTTATGAGAAAAAGATTTTTTATATATATATACATATACCTTTGATGCTGTTATTGGAGACCTCCAAAACAAAATGAGGAAACTTCAAAATAGCATAGCACTTAAAAAAAACAATTTGGTAACATTTATATAAAATATATTATATTAAAAGTTATAAGTTGACTTAAAAAATGCATTATATATTTTATATATTGATATTATATATAAAACTTATTGAATAGGGACAGTTTTGATTTCATGTTGACCAACAACTTTTAACAGCATTTTTATATTTTTATTAATATATTTTACGTTAATTTATAAATATTATACTTAATATTAGAAATTAATTATTGTTCATTGTTAATTCATATTAAATGTTCATTCATAATAAATTAAATACATAATATATTAAATATTGTTAATTTAACTTAAAATCACGTATACACATCTAAATGTAGACCTATTAATTATTGCAGTAAAAGCATTGTTCATGATACCTAATGCATAATTGTAACTTTTCGACCATATGATTTTTATCCTTATCCGTGAAGGATATACACAGCGCTGGCTTAGATTTTGTGAGAAAAACTATGTATCTAATAAGTCTTCTTTCTTTTGGAACCACCTTGGCTCCAGGAACATGCCTATGACGCCTTAATTTGGTGTCTAGGTAGGCAGCACTAGGATTTGGAACAAAACCAAAATGTCTGTATAAGTGTGAATGCTTCTGTGTGCCGGAGTAGAATTGTGTGACTTTCAACCCGCTACAGACACAGTGATCTCATTGTCCTCACATTCGATAGCAGCGTATACATCACATAAAACAAACCACATCCTTTCAGATTTGTTTCTATAGGGTTCTGTCTGCACTTTAGCTAATGACAGATGACAACAACCTGCTTCAAACATACGCAAGACAAAGAAGTGCAGTTCGGCAGACTGATGGGAGCATGTCAGAAGTATATATTTCACAAAACCAAATACTGCATTATGGAAAGAGCGATGCAAATTCTCTCAAGGGAAAAAAGGCAGATAAAGAAATAATTTAAAACTGCCTTACGTTTGTGTAAAAGTAATTCAGGTTTCAGCTACAGATAACAAGGGAAATAGACGGACCGACAGACAGACAGACTCCTGGATGAGGAAGGTGCATCAATAGCAGGACAAATGAGGCCGGGTTTCCGATAGCTTCTCTCGCAGCCTGTGGGGAAAGAGATCTGCGTTTTTCACCGCTTTTAATCAATGTTTATACTTAGATCCGGATCAATCAGTCGACCTTCAAGTGTGTTTGCCTCCCCTGAGCGTAGGTGGAAATAACACACTCAACTCTCCACAATTCAGGTGACATCTTATTAAGCAAAATTAACGCTGCATCACTCTGTGTGATGTCTTTATCCATGAGCACAAAAATGGGCTTCAAATGGCTTCCAAGAAATAAATACACCCAACAACAAGTTTTAGGATTGTTAAGAAAGTTTAAGATTGAACTAGCCACCTGTGCCATCTGATTTATACAATTATTATCCACTGGGACGCTTCACTAGCCTAGAAATCAAGACGCACCCTAGCGGCAGGGTATACCCTCCGCTTCACCTTCTTCGTTGCTCTGGTTGGTTGTAGCGCTATCCTATTGTGTGCAGAGGGAGTTTGAAAGACAACCCTTTATCCCACCTCTCGGATTGAACCCTGCCAATGGTGTGTTCCCAGACCCAACATCTTGATGTGGGTCTGGCTTGTCAGGCTAACGCTTCTCTGTTCACTGCATTGATTCTGATTTGGCTTCTTTTAATAATAATAATAATTTATTATATTTATATTGCGCTTTTCTAGGCACTCAAAGCGCTTTACATAGAAGGGGGGAATCTCCTCATCCACCACCAATGTGCAGCATCCACCTGGACGATGCGACGGCAGCCATATTGCACCAGAACGCCCACCACTCAGCTGCTGATTGGTGGAGAGGAGACAGAGTGATGAAGCCCATCGTATGGGAATGATTAGGAGGCCATGATGGACAAATTTGGCCAGGATGCAGGGGTAACACCCCTATTCTTTTTCGAAGGACATCCTGGGATTTTTTATGACCACAGAGAGTCAGGACCTCGGTTTAATGTCTCATCCGAAGGAAATTTAGAACTATTTTGGCATTTATTGAATTAGCTAGTTAAAGCTAGTCAAGTTTCCACTACTATTAACTTGAGATTACATTATATTTTTAAGTTAAATGTATGAATTAGCTTACTCAAATATTTCAAGTTCAGAGCAATTAAAATCAGCAAGTTCTGCTTACTTAAACTTTACATTTCATTCTTTACTTTGGAGTTTTGCCAACTTATTCGGGTTTGCAGTGTGTGATTAACAACAACTGCACACTTGCTTATGTTGTTGCCTTACTGATGTCTGTTACAGGGATGTGCGACACTCAGAATTTAATTGAAAATGCCTTTTAAATTCAAACTTGATTCCTGAATTGAAAGGCAAACAGGATACAGGATTGCAATTGCAATTTGAATGTGTGTGTGTGTGGGGGGGGGGGGTTGAAACTCATTCAAATAAAGTAGAACAATTTATGATAGATAGATAGATAGATAGATAGATAGATAGATAGATAGATAGATAGATAGATAGATAGATAGATAGATAGATAGATAGATAGATAGATAGATAGATAGATAGATAGATAGATAGATAGATAGATAGATAGATAGATAGATAGATAGATAGATAGATAGATAGATAGATAGATAGATAGAGTATACATACTGAATACTACAAACGAAGCATCTGCCTTAAAAATATAGGAAACCACCAGTTGAAGGAACGAAGAGAGAGCACGTACATCTTTTTTTCTTTTTTTTTTTACATGACCCAGTTTATGAAAACAGTGAGAGCGGTAGAAACAGAACTGGGTCTGGACACTAATTATTCAATTTCAATTTTGAGGATGGAAAAATAAGAGAATGATTCAGATCATTCCAGTTATTACCGTCCATTTCAATTTGCCTCACACAAAAGCAGCATTAGCAACGCTAAAAACCAACATGAATTATGTAAATAGCAAGCAGAATATTCCAAAACACAGGCTTTCTGTTGGGCCGAGGTGGACAAATATTAATTTGGCTCATGAAAAGTGCCGCTGTGAGGGCTGTTTAACCAATTGGTCATTAGAATGGAGTAAATATTGGCAAGAATAAATATAATTTTTCTAGCAAATCTCTAAAAAAAATCATTAAAACTTTTGAAAAAAAAAAGTTGTCATTCATAATACAGTGTGGACTTTATTTCATCTATATTATGTTTACATACACACAGTTTTCAGTTATGAAAGAGACTACGGATTTTAAAATTATCATATTTTAATGTTCTACAAGCCCATTCTGCATTTTTACATTTTCATTATTTATGTTTATTAAGACATTTCCTCATGAGGACTGTTGGCTGCTCAACACAGTGTAGCTCATTTCAGGTTTTACTATGCTTGTGGGAACATTTTGTCACATACAGTGTAAAATACATCTGAATCTGAATCACACACACAGGTTTATTTTCTAATATCTAATGAAGACATTCATAGCCTTCTATTGCTTTTGTATAAAGCTTATACTAATTAATACAGATTAACGTGCACCCTACAGCTGCATTTTTAGAAGTTAAAAAACATATAGCTCAAATTGAAAATGTCCCCAGATGTGATATTTAGCTCACTTTTGCACACACACACACACACACACACCAAAGAGCGTGTCTCTGATGCATGGACTCAGGCATAATGACTGGTGTTATGCAACAATCACAACACTGTTTTCCGAAAGAGAGGTCACACTCGTTGTGTTGATGCTTGCGACTGCTTGCGGTGGACCTGCACATCTCCTCGAATCAATCACGTGGAGCTGCGGCGCCGGGGGACAGGCTTTCCTCACCCCCACACATGGAACCTCAACGTCCACACATCAGCACTCATTCCCAGCTCTCTTGCTGCTCACGGACAGAGTGACACGCTACACTACACACTATCTAACTGTCACATCATGAAAACGCTGACTTACAACATCTCAGACAAGTGTGAATTCATCATGTTGACAGTGATTCAGTAAATCAAAGGATCTGGAAACAAGGAGTTAATACTGACATTTTGGCAAACCTCATTTCACCAAGCACAGCATGTTCCTGGATCAACATCTTTGTTGATCCTGGAACAACATTCCAATCAACCAATCAGCTTTGAGAGACACGTTTACAGTTTAGGTCAATTTTACAACCAGCCTTCTCCATCAGTGTCATTCGCCTAACATTTCCTTCTGATTTTATTGGTAAGGCTAGGTTTAGGGGTAGGCATTTGGTTAGGACAACATTTTCAGACAGGAATCAAACAAAATGTTGACCCAGGAACATGTCTAACTTGGCAAAAACACAGTGACCCTGACATTTTAGACACAATGGTCCCTCATTTGCGAAACGAACATACGACAGAAATTTGGCGTACAGTCGTTTCCAAGCAAAACTTAGCATCTATCAATATGGACGTGATCGGTGGCTTTGATGACGTCCCCTTCCTGAAGTGCCCTTCAAGGGTGCAAAACGCTGTTTGGAATTAGCCCTTCCTTTTCTTGGCAAGGTTATGTTTTTTCCATGTCGCAAACTCTAGGGACAAGGCTTCTGAACTGTGAATTTATAAGGGCGTGATATTTAAAGCCACAATATTTCATTTTTCACCGCTAGAGGTCGCTTATTCAAAACAAAGGCGTAGCTTGATGATGCCTGGATTTAGCTGAGCTTTTATTATGCTGCAGACGACTGCTTCCACTTCTTCCGTTCATGCGTATGTGTGCAGCGCTGTTTTACCTTATTAGATAAATTTGAGTGTGTTGAAAGTTATGTTATAATGCTACTCTGTGCGTTCGCTCACCAGCTACTATGAGACACTTGTTGCACACTGCAAGATAGATCAATATTAGGTATGGTAAAGCATGGTACTCGTGGTACAATTTAAACAATAAGATTAACTGAGTTGAGCTATTTAACAATGATTCGTTTTCTGGCGATGAATGTATCCAAACAGTTGCTCACCTGTCTAATAAAACACATAATATATTAAAGCGTCTTTCTTGGAAACATTTATGATAATGTAAGTACACAAGTCAACAAAATATATAACATTGTTCTAGTGGGGTTTTTTTATATTTTAAACCAAAAATCTTACATTTTGTGCCTTTAAATGACGATTGTTTTGAGCCGCCACATTTATTAACTTCTGATGACTTCTGCGCTCGTTTCTACATTAGATTGATAAATGAGGCCCAATATTATCAGTTTGTGTATTTTTGCTCAGCCTACAAATATAGCGAGATTTAGGTGTCATTTGACTTGGACCAATAAGACACACCCTAGTAACCACCTAGCAACTACTCTGAACATTCTAGCAACCAACTAGCAATCACCCAACCACTCAGCACATTCATGAAACCCTATCAACCATGTATATAAGATCTTACCTTCATGTTGTGGAAATACAAACCTGAAGACAGAGCACAATGAACGCAACACTGAAAAGAGGCGGGGCTACATAAGAATATGTATAATCAGAATATGGAATAAATAAATAGAAGATTGCTAATGGAGGTTGAATGTTCAGAGTGGTTGCTAGGGTGATGTTTAACTTTAACTATAACTATACCACACCACAACTATAACTATAACGATAAAGGCACAGAGAAACAATATTGTTGGATTCACCTTCAGAATTATTTTTTTCCAGCTGATGAACAATAAAAACACTGACAGCTAATTAGAATCCATCCTTCAGAGTGTGTGCTAGAATGATCAAAGTGATTACTAGGGTGGTGCTAGATGGTTGCTAGCATGTTACGGATTTATAAAGTTGGCACGGAATAGACGTTATGTTAGTCCTTTCTTCCCTATTGTGACGTATATCCAAGTGAAACAGCTTTTCAAACAAGAACAAATGAAGGGCGGGACTTGATTTTGTTCATGAGGAATTGATTAAATGGATGGTTGTGGTTTGCTATTGGTGGATCTCATGTGAGTGACAGGTTGACCCGCCCTCGTGCCAAAAATACGTCATCAGAGAGATCGCTGCAAGAGGGAGGGGAAGTTATTTTGATCAAAGATTACGAGGCACTAGCCTGGTCCTATCAGACTCTCGTACATTTCATTTGTACAGAGAGTCTGGCCAGTCTCCATTGACCAGCGTTAACTTCCTTGAAGGCGGGTACTCTGTTGAAGTTTAAAACTATTGGATCTGCCATAACCAATCGCTAATGTTTGGTCATGACGTATGTCATCTCAAACTAGCGCACAACAACAACGTCATCATTCTCAGCCACTCCCTCTGTTTGCTGATTGGACCGGTTAAAATTTGACTGGAGAAAACCAGAGAATATACCGCAATCCCAGACGGAGTACTGAAGGAAAATGAAAATTGAGTGGAAGTACGTAGGAGGGCGGAGCCAGGCTAACGAGGCACATGAATTCAAAAAAAATATTGATGTACTCGGATGTAATAAATACTGCAAAATTCCATAAAAAAACAAGAATTGCCAATTTTATTTCATGCTGACTTCAATACATGGTGAAATGTGAGTTATTATGTTGCCAATACTGCATACTCTTGTTGACTTAGTGACTTCTTCTGTGTGTGTGTGTGTGTGTGTGTGTGTGTGTGTGTGTGTGTGTGTGTGTGTGTGTGTGTGTGTGTGTGTGTGTGTGTGTGTGTGTGTGTGTGTGTGTGTGTGTGTGTGTGTGTGTGTGTGTGTGTGTGAATCATACAGAATGATTTTTTTTTTTTTTTATGCAAAAATGCTGAAAGTTTTGTGCGATGGGGAGGTTTAGTGTAAGGGGATAGAATATACAGTTTGTACAGTATAAAAACCATTACGTCTATGGAGAGTCCCCACAAAGATAGCGATTAGCGAACCAGACGTGTGTGTGTGTGTGTGTTTTATGGAGCCTCTGACTGCTCCAGAAAAGTGTCACTTCTGATCAGGCACAGCAGATGAGGGTAAAGAGAGGGAACTAAAGAAGGAAATATAGGAATAAAAGAGCTATGGACAGAGAAACAAATGTTGCCTTCATTCGCACAACCCCAGTAATCCATACTGAATAATATAGATCAGAAATCCAAAAATAGTAGGGCCACCTGCATGGAACCTGTGGAAAATCGAGAAATTATTATTTTAATCCAATTTGCTTGCTTGCCAGTTGATTTGCAATGGTTAGCTGTAACGGCTCTGGGAAGTCATGTTAATTTAAGACTGTCTGAGGAACATTCTAAAGTAATAAATCACAAAATGAATATTGGATTGGAACAACGGAACATCAACAACGCTGTGGTATAAAAATTGTAATGCTTGTGAAAATGCATCTTCCTTGAACAATGACAGTGATTAGAAGTTAAAAAGGCACCATTGCATTATTTTCTGAAGCTCAAGTCAAAGAAAAAGCTACTAGATATTATTCAAGTATATTAAAACAGGCAGTTTACCAGATTATATTGGTCCTTCACTATACGGTTGAAGATATGTGTTATAGATGTTTTCCAGGGTTTTTCAGCATGTTCTGTGTCCATTAAGGAGACATAAATGAGTTTATGAAATCAATAGAATTGATGCTTTTCTGCATTTAAAAAAGAGGACAGAAATGATTTTCTTAAACAGTCATGTAATGAAATTTCACATTATATACATTTGAGTATTTATGAAAACAGTGAAGCCATAAAATGATTCAAAGCCTTGTTTTATATGCCACGATACATTTGTAAAGCAGAATGTGACAGTGGACACATAGATTCAACAGTGCAGATTAATGCCTAGTCTGATGTGCTCCAATTTAACATGCTTATCTAAACATTTCCCTCCCCTGAGTCTTTAGAAATGAGTCCTGTAGGCTGGATGAAATCTCTCTCGAACATCTGTACAGAGGCACAAAGGCTAATGCCTCAACCAGATGGCTTTACTAACACTGCAAAAGCCTCATAAGACAGATGTACATGTCGTAATATGTCAATCGGGTGACTCTAAACTACACTAAGAGATATTGATACTCAATAAATACAAGGACCCATCAGAAGAGTTGTATATTTTTCTCAGATGCTTTGAAATACGGTTGGCGTTCTGAATCGCTGCTGACGTTCATTCATGCATTCATCCGATCCTCTAGCTCAAAGGTCAACTGACTTCCATTTTTTCATGCAACTTGATCGATGTCGTTATTAAAGGCATTATATATCATACACAGATGACAGACAACAGTAAAATTGCAATATTCAGCCCCTGCCTGATCTATGGTATAAAATACTAGTGTATAGGACCAGTATAAATCTCTATATTATTCAGCTTTTATTTGCGTATTTTCTCTGAAATAAGGTGTTGTTTTTCAGCCAAAGTAGATTAAATATATCTATTGCAAAAGGTACATTAAAGTATGTTTAAATACAGTAAAAAATATAGTTTAAAAGCAAATAAATTACATATATACTTTTTTTTTTTAAGGAATTCTCTTACACTCACCAAGGCTAAATTAATATATTTCAAATGTAATTTATTCCTGTGATGCAAAGCTGAATGCAAAGCAGTCGTCAGTGTCACATGATCCTTCAGAAATCATTCTAATATGCTGATTTGCTGCTCAAGAAACATTTCTTATTATTATCAATGTTGAAACGTTTTTCTGCTTCATAGTTTTTGTTCAGGATTATTGGATGAATAGAAAGTTCAAAAGAATTTTGTTTGAGAGAGATCTTTGTAACTTTATAAATGTCTTTTTATCATTTTTGATCAATTTAAAGTGTCTCTGCTCAAACAAAAGTATATATTTTTGGAATGGTTGTGCATATGTGTTTTTTTATTACTATTTATATGTATATAACAGTGTTATATATGTATAACAGTGATATTTAATGCATATTTGTATGATATCTAGTTTGATATTTACAGTGAATATACAATGTCCAGCCTTAATGCACACAGTATAAACTGAATACTGCTCACTATTTAAAAGTATTATCATGCAACAATAAACATTTAAAAAATCAGTATGTTACATTGTTGTCACATGACCTTGTGAAGTGTGAGTGGACTCCAGTCAGTTATTATCTTAGAATAAATTGGCCTGTCTAATTCAACTTTGTGTCTAATCAAATAAGTCAAGATCTTAAAATATTATTTCTGATTAATTTGTTATTGTGGGACACAGTAATCCATACTACCACACATTTTGATAAATACGTATGGTCAATCGTGTATAGTACATATGTGACCCTGGACCACAAAACCAGTCATAAGTCACACGGGTATATATGTGGCAATAGCCATTGTATGGATCAAAATTAAAGATTTTTCTTTATGCCAAAAATCATTAGGATATTAAGCAAAGATCACATTTCATGAAGATTTTGTGTAAATTTCCTATCGTAAATATATCAAAAATGTATTATTATAACATATAACATATAATAATAATAATATATAACATATTATTGTAATATGCATTAAGGACTTCATTTGGACAATTTAAAGGTGATTTTCTCAATATTTAGATTTTTTGCACCCTCAGATTCCAGATTTTCAATAGTTGTATCTCGGCCAAATATTGTCTGTGTATGATATATAATGCCTTTAATAACGACATATCCTAACAAACATATGTATTCAGCTTTCAGATGGTGTATAAATCTCATTTTGTCAAATTCTCCCAAAAAAAATTTGTGGTCCAGGTTCACATGTCCCTTTTGCTTGGATGACCTACTACCATCCATGCATACAAAACTGGACATACACATACGTGCTTATAATATGCTGCAGAAATAGCATTATGGTTGTATGCTATTCTGAACATATGATAATCTGCCGTATCTCAATGGCTCACCCACTGTCATTACGACATCATGAGAGTCAAAACATATCAAGACAATGTAATTCTGCTGTGAATACCTTGAAGGAGCCGATGAGACGGGCCAAAGCCTTTAAAACACAGCAGGTGCTGCATGAATAAAAGAATGCATATTCATGAACATTAGCATTCATTTGCATACATTGATAGAGCCTTCATCAAATTAAGGTCAGTTTAAAGCAGTCTAGAGGTGAAAAACCTAGAGCAATAAGACGAATTAAACATTCCCACCAGTTATGCTTAAAGGTATATTTTAAGTGTTGCGGGAAACACTTTGAAGCTGTAACTTTTCAAACTACTAGCTATGCATAATTTAAAGTAGGCTAGCTAAAGCAATGTAATGGTTTTTGATTTTAAACTATTTCCTCCTGTCCCAGTTTTGATATGCAGACAATTATAAGTAGCCTAATCAAATTGTAGGTCAATTCAGCTGAAAAGTGTAACACCTAGTGATTTCAATTCATCCGTTTGTTTGACCAATCAGATAACAGAAATATGTTCTTAGAATGTTTTGATAACATTCTCGCCTGATGTTGTCTTACTCAATTCTAGTCAGAATATGAGTCTGATTCTGCTCCGTTGGGCTGTGATTATGGGGCGTGTTTCAACCGAACCAGGAAAGACCTCAATTGGATAGACCTACAACCAATCAGAGCAACAGAGCCACGCATAACATTAGTTGTCAAATGTGAACAGAACTCAACTGCACACACACACTGGAAGAAGTAAAAGTAGAAGATGAGTGTAAACGATCATTGCCAGTGTTGTAAAAAATAATTTAAGGATACACAGAGTACTTACCAACACATTTCTGAGAGAAATAGTGAAGGTGAATGCATATACGAACAAGTTCTCCGTTTAGGATTAGAACAAATTCAACCCAAGCGCCTTTGGTGACGTGATGATGACGTTACTGTTTTATCATCTGTCCATCATCGTATAAAGCCCGCCCTAACAATTTAATTGGTCCGAACAGCTCCTGTTCGGGCATAGTTGCTCCACAACGGATCAAGTCCAGACCGAACTGTCCGACCTCAAATTTTGCGGGCGGGGCTAAGTTCGGCTGGCATCCAGGCGACTAACATTCCCATTAAGTTAAAAATGCTGTATGTTTTTTTAAATGTATTAAAGGAACACGCCGATCTTTTGGGACTTTAGCTTATTCACCGTATCCCCCAGAGTTAGATAAGTCCATACATACCATTCTCATTCCAGTGCGTGCTATAACTCTGACTGACGCACCCACCGCTAGCATAGCTTAGCACAGCTTATCACAAAGACTGGAGGGTAAACGGCTCCAGCTAGCCTACTGCTCAATAAGTGACCAAATAACGCCAACATTTTCGTATATACATGTTGTGATGTGTATAGTTACATTGTGTACTAAGACCAGACATAAAATTAAAAGTTGCGATATGGCTAGGAACTATAGGCTACTCTCATTCCTGCGTAGTAATCAAAGAACTTTGTGCCGTACCATGGGTTGCAGCGGCGCAATGATATTACACAGAGCCTGAAAATAGGCTAACTTCCATCAACATAACCAACGTGACAACCTGCTTGCCACAGAGAGCGTGCTGGGTACTATTTTTAGGCGCTGGGTAATATCATTGGAAGGTTTTTTTTGTTGTTGTTTAAGTTTTGCATTTGGTGAGCTAATCAAATATTAAAATTTGAATCAATATTTTTTTGTAGTTATTTTATTATGCCATCAGGTTTCATGGACTCGCTCTCTCTTTCTTTCTTAAAAACGCTGCTGCCATTTTGAGACAATTGTTTTGTTCACTGTTATGGATAAGATAACAAACAGGTACAGTTACGCTTATCCCCTTAATTATTTATGTGGTGGGAACATTCCCTGTTAGCTGGGCATCTTCTTGACCTCAAAAATGATATGGAGTTTAGTTCGTGACTGTTCGGGAAACCTATTTGAAATTGTTTTTGTTATTTGTTCGCAACATTAGTGGTGCAGAAAATACACACTTCTTCCTTAAACCACAGCCAGGCTACTAAAAAACTTTAGTGAATGCTTAACATGATGAACAAATTGAATTTTGGCTTATATTCACATACACATTGATCATTAAACATAAACAAGAAAATGTGAGTAAATAATGACAGAATTTTTGGGTGAAGTAATTCTTTAAGAAAAATGGTTATTTACATCAGATGAAAAATAACATAAAACATTAAACTAGTAAAAGTGGTTTTTCGGACACCTGCGCCAGATCATGTGCTCAGATTGTTAAAATAGGGCCCTTAGAGTATCTGAACACCTAAGAGACATGCAGTGAAATAAAATCAAAATAAATAATCAAGGTCGGCACAACAGCCTCTTAAATGTCTACAAAACACTCAAGTCTCAGTTAAGCTCAAACTCTCAAAAATAGCACAAGTAAACCAATATCCTTCAAAAAAGAAATAACGATGGTGTGTTAACAATCAGCCTATAATGGTAAAAATCCAATTCCAATACCCAATACTTTTTTTTATAATCCCCATAAATCATTAACAATCTCTTTCCCCTAATCTTATGTAAGAGTAGGGAAGTCCCACCCATGACTAGTGACGATCTGCCCTATTAGCATAGACACACACCCTGAGTGAGAAACACAGAGTCTGCTATTTCTATTTACTCACTGTATCAGCTAGAGATTTACAATGTCTGCACCAAATTACAAATGTTCTGTTGTTGGTTGTACCAAAGAACATAAGACTCTCCATAGACTCCCAGCATCTGAGCCACTGAGGACACCGTGGTGAAATTTCATTTTCAAAGGCAACGTCCTATAGAAAATCGATAAAGTTTTATACATAGACCATATAGAGGCCCACAAAGGTGTCCAATCCGGCCCGGAAGATGATTTGAACAATTTCGAAAAAATAGAGATGCACTAGTCCCACCGGCACCGGCATAAATTCAAATGGTTTTTTAGATTTATTTTGGCTGATCTCTATTCCGAACTTGCAAACAAACTGCTTTGTAATCATTTACCAAAATGTCATTTGTGTGGATATATTACAAAGTCTATAAACAGGACGTTAACACAGGCACACGCTGAATACGGACGCAAAGAGGAGAACAGATGCACCAGCAGAGAAAATACTGTACCAGGCACAAGCTCACTGTTCGTGAAATCTAGGAAGAAAAATATTAATATTTAATATGGGGTTTATATGAATGTATCTCTGAAGAGAATTGACTGACTGAAGTTTCAAGGACATTTTCAGTGCGAGAGAGAACACTGGACCATGAGCTCTTGAAGCTCTGCCCTCTTCTAGATAGGGGACTGGGAGCACCAGCTCATTAGTGATTTCATTTAAACCTTATGCACATGTTCTGCCAGTAGTGGGCACTTGTGCAACATAAGCAATCCGCACATCCGAGTCCACGAGACGGAGAGAAGTTAGCGAGAGAAGTCAACAACTAAATCAACAACATGTATTGCTCGCCCCTTTACCGACTAAGCTACTGAAAGAGATGCTG
>JARQWZ010007044.1:0-42886 GCA_033150135.1 Gobio occitaniae
TCACAGGTGATGGTCATCTGTAGTCCTCGCAGGAGTTGGAGTCGTCTCTTCAAAGGTGATGGTCATCTGAAGTCCTCGCAGGAGTTGAGTCATCTCTTCACAGGTGATGGTCATCTGAAGTCCTCACAGGAGTTGGAGTCATCTCTTCAAAGGTGATGGTCATCTGATGTCCTCCCAGGAGTTGAGTCGTCTCTTCACAGCTGATGGTCATATGAAGTCCTCGCAGGAGTTGAGTCGTCTCTTCACAGGTGATGGTCATCTGAAGTCCTCCAGGAGTTGAGTCGTCTCTTCACATGTGATGGTCATCTGAAGTCCTCCAGGAGTTGGAGTCGTCTTTTCAACGGTGTTGGTCATCTGAAGTCCTCACAGGTGTTGCAGTCATCTCTTCACAGGTGATGGTCATCTGAAGTCCTCGCAGGAGTTGGAGTCGTCTCTTCACAGGTGATGGTCATCTGAAGTCCTTGCAGGAGTTGAGTCATCTCTTCACAGGTGATGGTCATCTGAAGTCCTCACAGGAGTTGGAGTCATCTCTTCAAAGGTGATGGTCATCTGATGTCCTCGCAGGAGTTGAGTCGTCTCTTCACAGCTGATGGTCATATGAAGTCCTCCCAGAAGTTGTAGTCATCTCTTCACAGGTGATGGTCATCTGAAGTCCTCGCAGGAGTTGAGTCGTCTCTTCACAGGTGATGGTCATCTGATGTCCTCGCAGGAGTTGAGTCGTCTCTTCACAGGTGATGGTCATCTGAAGTCCTCGCAGGAGTTGAGTCGTCTCTTCACAGGTGATGGTTATCTGAAGTCCTCGCAGGACTTGGAGTCGTCTCTTCACAGGTTATGGTCATCTGAAGTCCTCCAGGAGTTGAGTCGTCTCTTCACAGGTGATGGTCATCTGAAGTCCTCCAGGAGTTGGAGTCGTCTTTTCAACGGTGTTGGTCATCTGAAGTCCTCACAGATGTTGCAGTCATCTCTTCACAGGTGATGGTCATCTGAAGTCCTCGCTGGAGTTGGAGTCGTCTCTTCAAAGGTGATGGTCATCTGAAGTCCTCGCAGGAGTTGAGTCATCTCTTCACAGGTGATGGTCATCTGAAGTCCTCACAGGAGTTGGAGTCATCTCTTCAAAGGTGATGGTCATCTGATGTCCTCGCAGGAGTTGAGTCGTCTCTTCACAGCTGATGGTCATCTGAACTCCTCGCAGGAGTTGAGTCGTCTCTTCACAGATGATGGTCATCTGAAGTCCTCGCAGGACTTGGAGTCGTCTCTTCACAGGTGATGGTCATCTGAAGTACTCCAGGAGTTGAGTCGTCCCTTCACAGGTGATGGTCATCTGAAGTCCTCCAGGAGTTGGAGTCGTCTTTTCAACGGTGTTGGTCATCTGAAGTCCTCACAGATGTTGCAGTCATCTCTTCACAGGTGATGGTCATCTGTAGTCCTCGCAGGAGTTGGAGTCGTCTCTTCAAAGGTGATTGTCATCTGAAGTCCTCGCAGGAGTTGAGTCATCTTTTCACAGGTGATGGTCATCTGAAGTCCTCACAGGAGTTGGAGTCATCTCTTCAAAGGTGATGGTCATCTGATGTCCTCCCAGGAGTTGAGTCGTCTCTTCACAGCTGATGGTCATATGAAGTCCTCGCAGGAGTTGAGTCGTCTCTTCACAGGTGATGGTCATCTGAAGTCCTCCAGGAGTTGAGTCGTCTCTTCACAGGTGATGGTCATCTGAAGTCCTCCAGGAGTTGGAGTCGTCTTTTCAACGGTGTTGGTCATCTGAAGTCCTCACAGGTGTTGCAGTCATCTCTTCACAGGTGATGGTCCTCGCAGGAGTTGGAGTCGTCTATTTCAAAGGTGATGGTCATCTGAAGTCCTTGCAGGAGTTGAGTCATCTCTTCACAGGTGTTGGTCGTCTGAAGTCCTCGCAGGAGTTGAGTCATCTATTCAAAGGTGATGGTCATCTGAAGTCCTCACAGGAGTTGAGTCATCTTTTCAAAGGTGATGGTAATCTGAAGTCACCGCAGGAGTTGGAGTCGTCTCTTCACAGGTGATGGTCATCTGATGTCCTTGCAGGAGTTGAGTCGTCTCTTCACAGCTGATGGTCATCTGAAGTGCTCGCAGGAGTTGGAGTTGTCTTTTCACAGGTGTTGGTCATCTGAAGTCCTCATAGGAGTTGGAGTCATTTCTTCACAGGTAATGGTCATCTGAAGTCCTTGCAAGAGTTGGAGTCATCTCTTCAGAGGTGATGGTCATCTGAAGTCCTCGCAGGAGTTGGAGTCGGGTGATGGTCATCTAAAGTCCTCACAGGAGTTGGAGTCATCTCTTCACAGGTGATGGTCATCTGAAGTTCTCCAGGAGTTGAGTCGTCTCTTCAAAGGTGTTGGTCATCTGAAGTCCTCCAGGAGTTGAGTCATCTCTTCAAAGGTGATGGTCATCTGATGTCCTTGCAGGAGTTGAGTCGTCTCTTCACAGCTGATGGTCATCTGAAGTCCTCGCAGGAGTTGGAGTCGTCTCTTCACAGGTGATGGTCATTTGATGTCCTCGCAGGAGTTGAGTCGTCTCTTCACAGCTGATGGTCATCTGAAGTCCTCGCAGGAGTTGTAGTCATCTCTTCACAGGTGATGGTCATCTGAAGTCCTCGCAGGAGTTGTAGTCATCTCTTCACAGGTGATGGTCATCTGAAGTCCATGCAGGAGTTGCGTTGTCTCCTCACAGGTGATGGTCATCTGAAGTCCTCGCAGGAGTTGAGTCGTCTCTTCACCGGTGAGGGTCATCTGAAGTCCTCGCAGGAGTTGAGTCGTCTCTTCACAGGTGATGGTCATCTGAAGTCCTTGCAGGAGTTGAGTCGTCTCTGTACAGGTGATGGTCCTCTGAAGCCCTCGCAGGAGTTAGGGTCGTCTCTTCACAGGTGATGGTCATCTGAAGTTTTTGCAGGAGTTGAGTCATCTCTTCACAGGGGTTGGTCATCTGAAGTGCTCGCAGGAGTTGGAGTTGTCTTTTCAAAGGTGTTGGTCATCTGAAGTCCTCACAGGAGATGGAGTCATCTTTTCACAGGTAAAGGTCATCTGAAGTCCTCCAGGAGTTGGAGTCATCTCTTCACAGGTGATGGTCATCTTATGTCCTCACAGGAGTTGGAGTCATCTCTTCACAGGCGATGGTCATCTGAAGTCCTCGCAGGAGTTGAGTCGTCTCTTCACAGATTATGGTCATCTGAAATCCTCCAGGAGTTGGAGTCATCTCTTCACAGGTAATGGTCATCTGATGTCTTCGCAGAAGTTGGAGTCATCTCTTCACAGGTGATGGTCATCTGAAGTCCTCGCAGGAGTTGGAGTCGTCTCTTCACAGGTGATGGTCATCTGAAGTCCTCGCAGGAGTTGGAGTCGTCTCTTCAAAGGTGATGGTCATCTGAAGTCCTTGCAGGAGTTGAGTTATCTCTTCACAGGTGATGGTCATCTGAAGTCCTCACAGGAGTTGGAGTCATCTCTTCAAAGGTGATGGTCATCTGATGTCCTCGCAGGAGTTGAGTCGTCTCTTCACAGCTGATGGTCATCTGAAGTCTTCCAATAGTTGGAGTCGTCCCTTCACAGGGGATGGTCATCTGAAGTCCTCCAGGAGTTGGAGTCGTCTCTTCACAGGTGATGGTCATCTGAAGTCCTCGTAGGAGTTATAGTCATCTCTTCACAGGTGATGGTCATATGAAGTCCTCGCAGGAGTTGGAGTCGTCTCTTCACAGGTGATGGTCATCTGAAGTCTTCCAATAGTTGGAGTCGTCTCTTCACAGGGGATGGTCATCTGAAGTCCTCCAGGAGTTGGAGTCGTCTCTTCACAGGTGATGGTCATCTGAAGTCCTCCAGGAGTTGAGTCATCTCTTCACAAGTGATGGTCATCTGAAGTCCTCCAGGTGTTGGAGTCGTCTTTTCAAAGGTGTTGGTCATCTGAAGTCCTCAAATGTGTTGCAGTCATCTCTTCACAGGTGATGGTCATCTGAAGTCCTCGCAGGAGTTGGAGTCGTCTCTTCAAAAGTGATGGTCATTTGATGTCCTCGCAGGAGTTGGAGTCGTCTCTTCACAGCTGATGGTCATCTGAAGTCCTTGCAGGAGTTATACTCATCACTTCACAGGTGATGGTCATCTGAAGTCCTCGCAGGAGTTGATTCGTCTCTTCACAGGTGATGGTCATCTGAAGTCCTCCAGGAGTTGAGTCGTCTCTTCACAGGTGATGGTCATCTGTAGTGCTCCAGGAGTTGGAGTCGTCTTTTCAACGGTGTTGGTCATCTGAAGTCCTCACAGGTGTTGCAGTCATCTCTTCACAGGTGATGGTCATCTGAAGTCCTCGCAGGAGTTGAGTCGTCTCTTCACAGCTGATGGTCATTAGAAGTCCTCCCAGGAGTTTTAGTCATCTCTTCACCGGTGATGGTCATCTGAAGTCCTCGCAGGAGTTGAGTCGTCTCTTCACAGGTGATGGTCATCTGATGTCCTCGCAGGAGTTGAGTCGTCTCTTCACAGGTGATGGTCATCTGAAGTCCTCGCAGGAGTTGAGTCGTCTCTTCACAGATGATGGTCATCTGAAGTCCTCGCAGGACTTGGAGTCGTCTCTTCACAGGTGATGGTCATCTGAAGTCCTCCAGGAGTTGAGTCGTCCCTTCACAGGTGATGGTCATCTGAAGTCCTCACAGATGTTGCAGTCATCTCTTCACAGGTGATGGTCATCTGTAGTCCTCGCAGGAGTTGGAGTCGTCTCTTCAAAGGTGATGGTCATCTGAAGTCCTCGCAGGAGTTGAGTCATCTCTTCACAGGTGATGGTCATCTGAAGTCCTCACAGGAGTTGGAGTCATCTCTTCAAAGGTGATGGTCATCTGATGTCCTCCCAGGAGTTGAGTCGTCTCTTCACAGCTGATGGTCATATGAAGTCCTCGCAGGAGTTGAGTCGTCTCTTCACAGGTGATGGTCATCTGAAGTCCTCCAGGAGTTGAGTCGTCTCTTCACATGTGATGGTCATCTGAAGTCCTCCAGGAGTTGGAGTCGTCTTTTCAACGGTGTTGGTCATCTGAAGTCCTCACAGGTGTTGCAGTCATCTCTTCACAGGTGATGGTCATCTGAAGTCCTCGCAGGAGTTGGAGTCGTCTCTTCACAGGTGATGGTCATCTGAAGTCCTCGCAGGAGTTGATTCGTCTCTTCACAGGTGATGGTCATCTGAAGTCCTCCAGGAGTTGAGTCGTCTCTTCACAGGTGATGGTCATCTGTAGTGCTCCAGGAGTTGGAGTCGTCTTTTCAACGGTGTTGGTCATCTGAAGTCCTCACAGGTGTTGCAGTCATCTCTTCACAGGTGATGGTCATCTGAAGTCCTCGCAGGAGTTGGAGTCGTCTCTTCAAAGGTGATGGTCATCTGAAGTCCTTGCAGGAGTTGAGTCGTCTCTTCACAGCTGATGGTCATTAGAAGTCCTCCCAGGAGTTGTAGTCATCTCTTCACCGGTGATGGTCATCTGAAGTCCTCGCAGGAGTTGAGTCGTCTCTTCACAGGTGATGGTCATCTGATGTCCTCGCAGGAGTTGAGTCGTCTCTTCACAGGTGATGGTCATCTGAAGTCCTCGCAGGAGTTGAGTCGTCTCTTCACAGATGATGGTCATCTGAAGTCCTCGCAGGACTTGGAGTCGTCTCTTCACAGGTGATGGTCATCTGAAGTCCTCCAGGAGTTGAGCCGTACCTTCAAAGGTGATGGTCATCTGAAGTCCTCACAGATGTTGCAGTCATCTCTTCACAGGTGATGGTCATCTGTAGTCCTCGCAGGAGTTGGAGTCGTCTCTTCAAAGGTGATGGTCATCTGAAGTCCTCGCAGGAGTTGAGTCATCTCTTCACAGGTGATGGTCATCTGAAGTCCTCACAGGAGTTGGAGTCATCTCTTCAAAGGTGATGGTCATCTGATGTCCTCCCAGGAGTTGAGTCGTCTCTTCACAGCTGATGGTCATATGAAGTCCTCGCAGGAGTTGAGTCGTCTCTTCACAGGTGATGGTCATCTGAAGTCCTCCAGGAGTTGAGTCGTCTCTTCACATGTGATGGTGATCTGAAGTCCTCCAGGAGTTGGAGTCGTCTTTTCAACGGTGTTGGTCATCTGAAGTCCTCACAGGTGTTGCAGTCATCTCTTCACAGATGATGGTCATCTGAAGTCCTCGCAGGAGTTGGAGTCGTCTCTTCACAGGTGATGGTCATCTGAAGTCCTCGCAGGAGTTGATTCGTCTCTTCACAGGTGATGGTCATCTGAAGTCCTCCAGGAGTTGAGTCGTCTCTTCACAGGTGATGGTCATCTGTAGTGCTCCAGGAGTTGGAGTCGTCTTTTCAACGGTGTTGGTCATCTGAAGTCCTCACAGGTGTTGCAGTCATCTCTTCACAGGTGATGGTCATCTGAAGTCCTCGCAGGAGTTGGAGTCGTCTCTTCAAAGGTGATGGTCATCTGAAGTCCTTGCAGGAGTTGAGTCGTCTCTTCACAGCTGATGGTCATTAGAAGTCCTCCCAGGAGTTGTAGTCATCTCTTCACCGGTGATGGTCATCTGAAGTCCTCGCAGGAGTTGAGTCGTCTCTTCACAGGTGATGGTCATCTGATGTCCTCGCAGGAGTTGAGTCGTCTCTTCACAGGTGATGGTCATCTGAAGTCCTCGCAGGAGTTGAGTCGTCTCTTCACAGATGATGGTCATCTGAAGTCCTCGCAGGACTTGGAGTCGTCTCTTCACAGGTGATGGTCATCTGAAGTCCTCCAGGAGTTGAGTCGTCCCTTCACAGGTGATGGTCATCTGAAGTCCTCACAGATGTTGCAGTCATCTCTTCACAGGTGATGGTCATCTGTAGTCCTCGCAGGAGTTGGAGTCGTCTCTTCAAAGGTGATGGTCATCTGAAGTCCTCGCAGGAGTTGAGTCATCTCTTCACAGGTGATGGTCATCTGAAGTCCTCACAGGAGTTGGAGTCATCTCTTCAAAGGTGATGGTCATCTGATGTCCTCCCAGGAGTTGAGTCGTCTCTTCACAGCTGATGGTCATATGAAGTCCTCGCAGGAGTTGAGTCGTCTCTTCACAGGTGATGGTCATCTGAAGTCCTCCAGGAGTTGAGTCGTCTCTTCACATGTGATGGTCATCTGAAGTCCTCCAGGAGTTGGAGTCGTCTTTTCAACGGTGTTGGTCATCTGAAGTCCTCACAGGTGTTGCAGTCATCTCTTCACAGGTGATGGTCATCGGAAGTCCTCGCAGGAGTTGGAGTCGTCTCTTCACAGGTGATGGTCATCTGAAGTCCTTGCAGGAGTTGAGTCATCTCTTCACAGGTGATGGTCATCTGAAGTCCTCACAGGAGTTGGAGTCATCTCTTCAAAGGTGATGGTCATCTGATGTCCTCGCAGGAGTTGAGTCGTCTCTTCACAGCTGATGGTCATATGAAGTCCTCCCAGAAGTTGTAGTCATCTCTTCACAGGTGATGGTCATCTGAAGTCCTCGCAGGAGTTGAGTCGTCTCTTCACAGGTGATGGTCATCTGATGTCCTCGCAGGAGTTGAGTCGTCTCTTCACAGGTGATGGTCATCTGAAGTCCTCGCAGGAGTTGAGTCGTCTCTTCACAGGTGATGGTTATCTGAAGTCCTCGCAGGACTTGGAGTCGTCTCTTCACAGGTTATGGTCATCTGAAGTCCTCCAGGAGTTGAGTCGTCTCTTCACAGGTGATGGTCATCTGAAGTCCTCCAGGAGTTGGAGTCGTCTTTTCAACGGTGTTGGTCATCTGAAGTCCTCACAGATGTTGCAGTCATCTCTTCACAGGTGATGGTCATCTGAAGTCCTCGCTGGAGTTGGAGTCGTCTCTTCAAAGGTGATGGTCATCTGAAGTCCTCGCAGGAGTTGAGTCATCTCTTCACAGGTGATGGTCATCTGAAGTCCTCACAGGAGTTGGAGTCATCTCTTCAAAGGTGATGGTCATCTGATGTCCTCGCAGGAGTTGAGTCGTCTCTTCACAGCTGATGGTCATCTGAACTCCTCGCAGGAGTTGAGTCGTCTCTTCACAGATGATGGTCATCTGAAGTCCTCGCAGGACTTGGAGTCGTCTCTTCACAGGTGATGGTCATCTGAAGTACTCCAGGAGTTGAGTCGTCCCTTCACAGGTGATGGTCATCTGAAGTCCTCCAGGAGTTGGAGTCGTCTTTTCAACGGTGTTGGTCATCTGAAGTCCTCACAGATGTTGCAGTCATCTCTTCACAGGTGATGGTCATCTGTAGTCCTCGCAGGAGTTGGAGTCGTCTCTTCAAAGGTGATTGTCATCTGAAGTCCTCGCAGGAGTTGAGTCATCTCTTCACAGGTGATGGTCATCTGAAGTCCTCACAGGAGTTGGAGTCATCTCTTCAAAGGTGATGGTCATCTGATGTCCTCCCAGGAGTTGAGTCGTCTCTTCACAGCTGATGGTCATATGAAGTCCTCGCAGGAGTTGAGTCGTCTCTTCACAGGTGATGGTCATCTGAAGTCCTCCAGGAGTTGAGTCGTCTCTTCACAGGTGATGGTCATCTGAAGTCCTCCAGGAGTTGGAGTCGTCTTTTCAACGGTGTTGGTCATCTGAAGTCCTCACAGGTGTTGCAGTCATCTCTTCACAGGTGATGGTCATCTGAAGTCCTCGCAGGAGTTGGAGTCGTCTATTTCAAAGGTGATGGTCATCTGAAGTCCTTGCAGGAGTTGAGTCATCTCTTCACAGGTGATGGTCATCTGAAGTCCTCGCAGGAGTTGGAGTCGTCTCTTCAATGGTGATGGTCATCTGAAGTCCTTGCAGGAGTTGAGTCGTCTCTTCACAGCTGATGGTCATTAGAAGTCCTCCCAGGAGTTGTAGTCATCTCTTCAGCGGTGATGGTCATCTGAAGTCCTCGCAGGAGTTGAGTCGTCTCTTCACAGGTGATGGTCATCTGATGTCCTCGCAGGAGTTGAGTCGTCTCTTCACAGGTGATGGTCATCTGAAGTCCTCGCAGGAGTTGAGTCGTCTCTTCACAGATGATGGTCATCTGAAGTCCTCGCAGGACTTGGAGTCGTCTCTTCACAGGTGATGGTCATCTGAAGTCCTCCAGGAGTTGAGTCGTCCCTTCACAGGTGATGGTCATCTGAAGTCCTCACAGATTTTGCAGTCATCTCTTCACAGGTGATGGTCATCTGTAGTCCTCGCAGGAGTTGGAGTCGTCTCTTCAAAGGTGATGGTCATCTGAAGTCCTCGCAGGAGTTGAGTCATCTCTTCACAGGTGATGGTCATCTGAAGTCCTCACAGGAGTTGGAGTCATCTCTTCAAAGGTGATGGTCATCTGATGTCCTCCCAGGAGTTGAGTCGTCTCTTCACAGCTGATGGTCATATGAAGTCCTCGCAGGAGTTGAGTCGTCTCTTCACAGGTGATGGTCATCTGAAGTCCTCCAGGAGTTGGAGTCGTCTTTTCAACGGTGTTGGTCATCTGAAGTCCTCACAGGTGTTGCAGTCATCTCTTCACAGGTGATGGTCATCTGAAGTCCTCGCAGGAGTTGGAGTCGTCTCTTCACAGGTGATGGTCATCTGAAGTCCTTGCAGGAGTTGAGTCATCTCTTCACAGGTGATGGTCATCTGAAGTCCTCACAGGAGTTGGAGTCATCTCTTCAAAGGTGATGGTCATCTGATGTCCTCGCAGGAGTTGAGTCGTCTCTTCACAGCTGATGGTCATATGTAGTCCTCCCAGAAGTTGTAGTCATCTCTTCACAGGTGATGGTCATCTGAAGTCCTCGCAGGAGTTGAGTCGTCTCTTCACAGGTGATGGTCATCTGATGTCCTCGCAGGAGTTGAGTCGTCTCTTCACAGGTGATGGTCATCTGAAGTCCTCGCAGGAGTTGAGTCGTCTCTTCACAGGTGATGGTCATCTGAAGTCCTCGCAGGACTTGGAGTCGTCTCTTCACAGGTGATGGTCATCTGAAGTCCTCCAGGAGTTGAGTCGTCTCTTCACAGGTGATGGTCATCTGAAGTCCTCCAGGAGTTGGAGTCGTCTTTTCAACGGTGTTGGTCATCTGAAGTCCTCACAGATGTTGCAGTCATCTCTTCACAGGTGATGGTCATCTGAAGTCCTCGCTGGAGTTGGAGTCGTCTCTTCAAAGGTGATGGTCATCTGAAGTCCTCGCAGGAGTTGAGTCATCTCTTCACAGGTGATGGTCATCTGAAGTCCTCACAGGAGTTGGAGTCATCTCTTCAAAGGTGATGGTCATCTGATGTCCTCGCAGGAGTTGAGTTGTCTCTTCACAGCTGATGGTCATATGAAGTCCTCCCAGGAGTTGTAGTCATCTCTTCACAGGTGATGGTCATCTGATGTCCTCGCAGGAGTTGAGTCGTCTCTTCACAGGTGATGGTCATCTGAAGTCCTCGCAGGAGTTGAGTCGTCTCTTCACAGTTGATGGTCATCTGAAGTCCTTGCAGGAGTTGAGTCGTCTCTTCACAGGTGATGGTCATCTGAAGTGCTCGCAGGAGTTGGAGTTGTCTTTTCACAGGTGTTGGTCATCTGAAGTGCTCGCAGGAGTTAGAGTTTTCTTTTCACAGGTGTTGGTCATCTGAAGTCCTTGCAGGAGTTGAGTCATCTCTTCACAGGTAATGGTCATCTGAAGTCCTTGCAAGAGTTGGAGTCATCTCTTCAGAGGTGATGGTCATCTGAAGTCCTCGCAGGAGTTGGAGTCATCTCTTCACAGGTAATGGTCATCTGAAGTCCTTGCAAGATTTGGAGTCATCTCTTCAGAGGTGATGGTCATCTGAAGTCCTCGCAGGAGTTGGAGTCATCTCTTCACAGGTGATGGTCATCTAAAGTCCTTGCAAGATTTGGAGTCATCTCTTCAGAGGTGATGGTCATCTGAAGTCCTCGCAGGAGTTGGAGTCACCTCTTCACAGGTGATGGTCATCTGAAGTCCTCCAGGAGTTGAATCGTCTCTTCACAGGTGTTAGTCGTCTGAAGTCCTCGCAGGAGTTGAGTCATCTATTCAAAGGTGATGGTCATCTGAAGTCCTCACAGGAGTTGAGTCATCTTTTCAAAGGTGATGGTAATCTGAAGTGACCGCAGGAGTTGGAGTCGTCTCTTCACAGGTGATGGTCATCTGATGTCCTTGCAGGAGTTGAGTCGTCTCTTCACAGCTGATGGTCATCTGAAGTGCTCGCAGGAGTTGGAGTCATTTCTTCACTGGTAATGGTCATCTGAAGTCCTTGCAAGAGTTGGAGTCATCTCTTCAGAGGTGATGGTCATCTGAAGTCCTCGCAGGAGTTGGAGTCGTCTCTTCACAGGTGATGGTCATCTAAAGTCCTCACAAGAGTTGGAGTCATCTCTTCACAGGTGATGGTCATCTGAAGTTCTCCAGGAGTTGAGTCGTCTCTTCACAGGTGTTGGTCATCTGAAGTCCTCCAGGAGTTGGAGACGTCTTTTCACAGGTGTTGGTCATCGAAAGTCCTTGCAGGAGTTGAGTCATCTCTTCAAAGGTGATGGTCATCTGATGTCCTTGCAGGAGTTGAGTCGTCTCTTCACAGCTGACGGTCATCTGAAGACCTCGCAGGAGTTGGAGTCGTCTCTTCACAGGTGATGGTCATTTGATGTCCTCGCAGGAGTTGAGTCGTCTCTTCACAGCTGATGGTCATCTGAAGTCCTCGCAGGAGTTGTAGTCATCTCTTCACAGGTGATGGTCATCTGAAGTCCTCGCAGGAGTTGTAGTCATCTCTTCACAGGTGATGGTCATCTGAAGTCCTCGCAGGAGTTGCGTCGTCTCGTCACAGGTGATGGTCATCTGAAGTCCTCGCAGGAGTTGAGTCGTCTCTTCACCGGTGAGGGTCCTCTGAAGTCCTCGCAGGAGTTGAGTCGTCTCTTCACAGGTGATGGTCATCTGAAGTCCTTGCAGGAGTTGAGTCGTCTCTTTACAGGTGATGGTCATCTGAAGTCCTTGCAGGAGTTGAGTCGTCTCTTTACAGGTGATGGTCATCTGAAGTCCTCGCAGGAGTTAGGGTCGTCTCTTCACAGGTGATGGTCATCTGACGTTTTTGCAGGAGTTGAGTAATCTCTTCACAGGGGGTGGTCATCTGAAGTGCTCGCAGGAGTTGTAGTTGTCTTTTCACAGTTGTTGGTCATCTGAAGTCCTCACAGGAGTTGGAGTCATCTCTTCACAGGTAATGGTCATCTGATGTCCTCGCAGGAGATGAGTCATCTCTTCACAGGTGATGGTCATCTGAAGTCCTCGCAGGAGGTGGAGTCATCTCTTCACTGGTGATGGTCATCTGAAGTCCTTGCAGAAGTTGGAGTCATCTCTTCGCAGGTGATGGTCATCTGAAATCCACGCAGGAGTTGAATCATCTCTTCACAGGCGATGGTCATCTGAAGTCCTCACAGGAGTTGGAGTCATCTCTTCACAGGTGATGGTCATCTGAAGTCCTCCAGGAGTTAGAGTCGTCTTTTCACAGGTGTTGGTCATCTGAAGTCCTCCAGGAGTTGGAGTCGTCTTTTCACAGGTGTTGGTCATCTGAAATCCTTGCAGGAGTTGAGTCATCTCTTCACAGGTGATGGTCATCTGAAGTCCTCAGAGGAGTTGGAGTCATCTCTTCAAAGGTGATGGTCATCTGATGTCCTTGCAGGAGTTGAGTCGTCTCTTCACAGCTGATGGTCATATGAAGTCCTCCCAGGAGCTGAGTCGTCTCTTCACAGGTGATGGTCATCTGAAGTCCTCGCAGGAGTTGAGTCGTCTCTTCACAGGTGATGGTCATCTGAAGTCCTTGCAGGAGTTGAGTCGTCTCTTCACAGGTGATGGTCATCTGAAGTGCTCGCAGGAGTTTGAGTTGTCTTTTCACAGGTGTTGGTCATCTGAAGTCCTCACAGGAGTTGGAGTCATCTCTTCACAGGTAATGGTCATCTGAAGTCCTTGCAAGAGTCATCTCTTCAGAGGTGATGGTCATCTGAAGTCCTCGCAGGAGTTGGAGTCATCTCTTCACAGGTGATGGTCATCTGAAGTCCTCGCAGGAGTTGCAGTCATCTCTTCACAGGTAATGGTCATCTGAAGTCCTTGCAAGAGTTGGAGTCACCTCTTCACAGGTGATGGTCATCTGAAGTCCTCCAGGATTTGAATCATCTCTTCACAGGTGATGGTCGTCTGAAGTCCTCGCAGGAGTTGAGTCATCTATTCAAAGGTGAATGTCATCTGAAGTCCTCACAGGAGTTGAGTCATCTTTTCAAAGGTGATGGTAATCTGAAGTCACCGCAGGAATTGGAGTCGTCTCTTCACAGGTGATGGTCATCTGATGTCCTTGCAGGAGTTGAGTCGTCTCTTCACAGCTGATGGTCATCTGAAGTGCTCACAGGAGTTGGAGTCATTTCTTCACAGGTAATGGTCATCTGAAGTCCTTGCAAGAGTTGGAGTCATCTCTTCAGAGGTGATGGTCATCTGAAGTCCTCGCAGGATTTGGAGTCGTCTCTTCACAGGTGATGGTCATCTAAAGTCCTCACAGGAGTTGGAGTCATCTCTTCACAGGTGATGGTCATCTGAAGTTCTCCAGGAGTTGAGTCGTCTCTTCACAGGTGTTGGTCATCTGAAGTCCTCCAGGAGTTTGAGTCGTCTTTTCACAGGTGTTGGTCATCTGAAGTCCTTGCAGGAGTTGAGTCATCTCTTCAAAGGTGATGGTCATCTGATGTCCTTGCAGGAGTTGAGTCGTCTCTTCACAGCTGATGGTCATCTGAAGTCCTCACAGGAGTTGGAGTCGTCTCTTCACAGGTGATGGTCATCTGAAGTGCTCGCAGGAGTTGGAGTTTTCTTTTCACAGGTGTTGGTCATCTGAAGTCCTCACAGGAGTTGGAGTCATCTCTTCACAGGTAATGGTCATCTGAAGTCCTTGCAAGAGTTGGAGTCATCTCTTCAGAGGTGATGGTCATCTGAAGTCCTCGCAGGAGTTGGAGTTATCTCTTCACAGGTGATGGTCATCTGAAGTCCTCGCAGGAGTTGGAGTCATCTATTCACAGGTAATGGTCATCTGAAGTCCTTGCAAGAGTTGGAGTCACCTCTTCACAGGTTATGGTCATCTGAAGTACTCCAGGATTTGAATCGTCTCTTCACAGGTGTTGGTCGTCTGAAGTCCTCGCAGGAGTTGAGTCATCTATTCAAAGGTGATGGTAATCTGAAGTCACCGCAGGAGTTGGAGTCGTCCCTTCACAGGTGATGGTCATCTGATGTCCTTGCAGGAGTTGAGTCGTCTCTTCACAGCTGATGGTCATCTGAAGTGCTCGCAGGAGTTGGAGTTGTCTTTTACAGGTGTTGGTCATCTGAAGTCCTCACAGGAGTTGGAGTCATTTCTTCACAGGTAATGGTCATATGAAGTCCTTGCAAGAGTTGGAGTCATCTCTTCAGAGGTGATGGTCATCTGAAGTCCTCGCAGGAGTTGGAGTCGTCTCTTCACAGGTGATGGTCATCTAAAGTCCTCACAGGAGTTGGAGTCATCTCTTCACAGGTGATGGTCATCTGAAGTTCTCCAGGAGTTGAGTCGTCTCTTCACAGGTGTTGGTCATCTGAAGTCCTCCAGGAGTTGGAGACGTCTTTTCACAGGTGTTGGTCATCTGAAGTCCTTGCAGGAGTTGACTCATCTCTTCAAAGGTGATGGTCATCTGATGTCCTTGCAGGAGTTGAGTCGTCTCTTCACAGCTGATGGTCATCTGAAGTCCTCGCAGGAGTTGGAGTCGTCTCTTCACAGGTGATGGTCATCTGAAGTCCTCACAGGAGTTGGAGTCATCTCTTCACAGGTAATGGTCATCTGATGTCCTCGCAGGAGATGAGTCATCTCTTCACAGGTGATGGTCATCTGAAGTCCTCGCAGGAGGTGGAGTCATCTCTTCACTGGTGATGGTCATCTGAAGTCCTTGCAGAAGTTGGAGTCATCTCTTCGCAGGTGATGGTCATCTGAAATCCACGCAGGAGTTGAATCATCTCTTCACAGGCGATGGTCATCTGAAGTCCTCACAGGAGTTGGAGTCATCTCTTCACAGGTGATGGTCATCTGAAGTCCTCCAGGAGTTAGAGTCGTCTTTTCACAGGTGTTGGTCATCTGAAGTCCTCCAGGAGTTGGAGTCGTCTTTTCACAGGTGTTGGTCATCTGAAATCCTTGCAGGAGTTGAGTCATCTCTTCACAGGTGATGGTCATCTGAAGTCCTCAGAGGAGTTGGAGTCATCTCTTCAAAGGTGATGGTCATCTGATGTCCTTGCAGGAGTTGAGTCGTCTCTTCACAGCTGATGGTCATATGAAGTCCTCCCAGGAGCTGAGTCGTCTCTTCACAGGTGATGGTCATCTGAAGTCCTCGCAGGAGTTGAGTCGTCTCTTCACAGGTGATGGTCATCTGAAGTCCTTGCAGGAGTTGAGTCGTCTCTTCACAGGTGATGGTCATCTGAAGTGCTCGCAGGAGTTTGAGTTGTCTTTTCACAGGTGTTGGTCATCTGAAGTCCTCACAGGAGTTGGAGTCATCTCTTCACAGGTAATGGTCATCTGAAGTCCTTGCAAGAGTCATCTCTTCAGAGGTGATGGTCATCTGAAGTCCTCGCAGGAGTTGGAGTCATCTCTTCACAGGTGATGGTCATCTGAAGTCCTCGCAGGAGTTGGAGTCATCTCTTCACAGGTAATGGTCATCTGAAGTCCTTGCAAGAGTTGGAGTCACCTCTTCACAGGTGATGGTCATCTGAAGTCCTCCAGGATTTGAATCATCTCTTCACAGGTGATGGTCGTCTGAAGTCCTCGCAGGAGTTGAGTCATCTATTCAAAGGTGAATGTCATCTGAAGTCCTCACAGGAGTTGAGTCATCTTTTCAAAGGTGATGGTAATCTGAAGTCACCGCAGGAATTGGAGTCGTCTCTTCACAGGTGATGGTCATCTGATGTCCTTGCAGGAGTTGAGTCGTCTCTTCACAGCTGATGGTCATCTGAAGTGCTCACAGGAGTTGGAGTCATTTCTTCACAGGTAATGGTCATCTGAAGTCCTTGCAAGAGTTGGAGTCATCTCTTCAGAGGTGATGGTCATCTGAAGTCCTCGCAGGATTTGGAGTCGTCTCTTCACAGGTGATGGTCATCTAAAGTCCTCACAGGAGTTGGAGTCATCTCTTCACAGGTGATGGTCATCTGAAGTTCTCCAGGAGTTGAGTCGTCTCTTCACAGGTGTTGGTCATCTGAAGTCCTCCAGGAGTTTGAGTCGTCTTTTCACAGGTGTTGGTCATCTGAAGTCCTTGCAGGAGTTGAGTCATCTCTTCAAAGGTGATGGTCATCTGATGTCCTTGCAGGAGTTGAGTCGTCTCTTCACAGCTGATGGTCATCTGAAGTCCTCACAGGAGTTGGAGTCGTCTCTTCACAGGTGATGGTCATCTGAAGTGCTCGCAGGAGTTGGAGTTTTCTTTTCACAGGTGTTGGTCATCTGAAGTCCTCACAGGAGTTGGAGTCATCTCTTCACAGGTAATGGTCATCTGAAGTCCTTGCAAGAGTTGGAGTCATCTCTTCAGAGGTGATGGTCATCTGAAGTCCTCGCAGGAGTTGGAGTTATCTCTTCACAGGTGATGGTCATCTGAAGTCCTCGCAGGAGTTGGAGTCATCTATTCACAGGTAATGGTCATCTGAAGTCCTTGCAAGAGTTGGAGTCACCTCTTCACAGGTTATGGTCATCTGAAGTACTCCAGGATTTGAATCGTCTCTTCACAGGTGTTGGTCGTCTGAAGTCCTCGCAGGAGTTGAGTCATCTATTCAAAGGTGATGGTAATCTGAAGTCACCGCAGGAGTTGGAGTCGTCCCTTCACAGGTGATGGTCATCTGATGTCCTTGCAGGAGTTGAGTCGTCTCTTCACAGCTGATGGTCATCTGAAGTGCTCGCAGGAGTTGGAGTTGTCTTTTACAGGTGTTGGTCATCTGAAGTCCTCACAGGAGTTGGAGTCATTTCTTCACAGGTAATGGTCATATGAAGTCCTTGCAAGAGTTGGAGTCATCTCTTCAGAGGTGATGGTCATCTGAAGTCCTCGCAGGAGTTGGAGTCGTCTCTTCACAGGTGATGGTCATCTAAAGTCCTCACAGGAGTTGGAGTCATCTCTTCACAGGTGATGGTCATCTGAAGTTCTCCAGGAGTTGAGTCGTCTCTTCACAGGTGTTGGTCATCTGAAGTCCTCCAGGAGTTGGAGACGTCTTTTCACAGGTGTTGGTCATCTGAAGTCCTTGCAGGAGTTGACTCATCTCTTCAAAGGTGATGGTCATCTGATGTCCTTGCAGGAGTTGAGTCGTCTCTTCACAGCTGATGGTCATCTGAAGTCCTCGCAGGAGTTGGAGTCGTCTCTTCACAGGTGATGGTCATCTGAAGTCCTCACAGGAGTTGGAGTCATCTCTTCACAGGTAATGGTCATCTGATGTCCTCGCAGGAGATGAGTCATCTCTTCACAGGTGATGGTCATCTGAAGTCCTCGCAGGAGGTGGAGTCATCTCTTCACTGGTGATGGTCATCTGAAGTCCTTGCAGAAGTTGGAGTCATCTCTTCGCAGGTGATGGTCATCTGAAATCCACGCAGGAGTTGAATCATCTCTTCACAGGCGATGGTCATCTGAAGTCCTCACAGGAGTTGGAGTCATCTCTTCACAGGTGATGGTCATCTGAAGTCCTCCAGGAGTTAGAGTCGTCTTTTCACAGGTGTTGGTCATCTGAAGTCCTCCAGGAGTTGGAGTCGTCTTTTCACAGGTGTTGGTCATCTGAAATCCTTGCAGGAGTTGAGTCATCTCTTCACAGGTGATGGTCATCTGAAGTCCTCAGAGGAGTTGGAGTCATCTCTTCAAAGGTGATGGTCATCTGATGTCCTTGCAGGAGTTGAGTCGTCTCTTCACAGCTGATGGTCATATGAAGTCCTCCCAGGAGCTGAGTCGTCTCTTCACAGGTGATGGTCATCTGAAGTCCTCGCAGGAGTTGAGTCGTCTCTTCACAGGTGATGGTCATCTGAAGTCCTTGCAGGAGTTGAGTCGTCTCTTCACAGGTGATGGTCATCTGAAGTGCTCGCAGGAGTTTGAGTTGTCTTTTCACAGGTGTTGGTCATCTGAAGTCCTCACAGGAGTTGGAGTCATCTCTTCACAGGTAATGGTCATCTGAAGTCCTTGCAAGAGTCATCTCTTCAGAGGTGATGGTCATCTGAAGTCCTCGCAGGAGTTGGAGTCATCTCTTCACAGGTGATGGTCATCTGAAGTCCTCGCAGGAGTTGGAGTCATCTCTTCACAGGTAATGGTCATCTGAAGTCCTTGCAAGAGTTGGAGTCACCTCTTCACAGGTGATGGTCATCTGAAGTCCTCCAGGATTTGAATCATCTCTTCACAGGTGATGGTCGTCTGAAGTCCTCGCAGGAGTTGAGTCATCTATTCAAAGGTGAATGTCATCTGAAGTCCTCACAGGAGTTGAGTCATCTTTTCAAAGGTGATGGTAATCTGAAGTCACCGCAGGAATTGGAGTCGTCTCTTCACAGGTGATGGTCATCTGATGTCCTTGCAGGAGTTGAGTCGTCTCTTCACAGCTGATGGTCATCTGAAGTGCTCACAGGAGTTGGAGTCATTTCTTCACAGGTAATGGTCATCTGAAGTCCTTGCAAGAGTTGGAGTCATCTCTTCAGAGGTGATGGTCATCTGAAGTCCTCGCAGGATTTGGAGTCGTCTCTTCACAGGTGATGGTCATCTAAAGTCCTCACAGGAGTTGGAGTCATCTCTTCACAGGTGATGGTCATCTGAAGTTCTCCAGGAGTTGAGTCGTCTCTTCACAGGTGTTGGTCATCTGAAGTCCTCCAGGAGTTTGAGTCGTCTTTTCACAGGTGTTGGTCATCTGAAGTCCTTGCAGGAGTTGAGTCATCTCTTCAAAGGTGATGGTCATCTGATGTCCTTGCAGGAGTTGAGTCGTCTCTTCACAGCTGATGGTCATCTGAAGTCCTCACAGGAGTTGGAGTCGTCTCTTCACAGGTGATGGTCATCTGAAGTGCTCGCAGGAGTTGGAGTTTTCTTTTCACAGGTGTTGGTCATCTGAAGTCCTCACAGGAGTTGGAGTCATCTCTTCACAGGTAATGGTCATCTGAAGTCCTTGCAAGAGTTGGAGTCATCTCTTCAGAGGTGATGGTCATCTGAAGTCCTCGCAGGAGTTGGAGTTATCTCTTCACAGGTGATGGTCATCTGAAGTCCTCGCAGGAGTTGGAGTCATCTATTCACAGGTAATGGTCATCTGAAGTCCTTGCAAGAGTTGGAGTCACCTCTTCACAGGTTATGGTCATCTGAAGTACTCCAGGATTTGAATCGTCTCTTCACAGGTGTTGGTCGTCTGAAGTCCTCGCAGGAGTTGAGTCATCTATTCAAAGGTGATGGTAATCTGAAGTCACCGCAGGAGTTGGAGTCGTCCCTTCACAGGTGATGGTCATCTGATGTCCTTGCAGGAGTTGAGTCGTCTCTTCACAGCTGATGGTCATCTGAAGTGCTCGCAGGAGTTGGAGTTGTCTTTTACAGGTGTTGGTCATCTGAAGTCCTCACAGGAGTTGGAGTCATTTCTTCACAGGTAATGGTCATATGAAGTCCTTGCAAGAGTTGGAGTCATCTCTTCAGAGGTGATGGTCATCTGAAGTCCTCGCAGGAGTTGGAGTCGTCTCTTCACAGGTGATGGTCATCTAAAGTCCTCACAGGAGTTGGAGTCATCTCTTCACAGGTGATGGTCATCTGAAGTTCTCCAGGAGTTGAGTCGTCTCTTCACAGGTGTTGGTCATCTGAAGTCCTCCAGGAGTTGGAGACGTCTTTTCACAGGTGTTGGTCATCTGAAGTCCTTGCAGGAGTTGACTCATCTCTTCAAAGGTGATGGTCATCTGATGTCCTTGCAGGAGTTTAGTCGTCTCTTCACAGCTGATGGTCATCTGAAGTCCTCGCAGGAGTTGGAGTCGTCTCTTCACAGGTGATGGTCATTTGATGTCCTCGCAGGAGTTGAGTCGTCTCTTCAAAGCTGATGGTCATCTGAAGTCCTCGCAGGAGTTCTAGTCATCTCTTCACAGGTGATGGTCATCTGAAGTCCTCGCAGGAGTTGTAGTCATCTCTTCACAGGTGATGGTCATCTGAAGTCCACGCAGGAGTTGCGTCGTCTCTTCACAGGTGATGGTCATTTGATGTCCTCGCAGGAGTTGAGTCGTCTCTTCAAAGCTGATGGTCATCTGAAGTCCTCGCAGGAGTTCTAGTCATCTCTTCACAGGTGATGGTCATCTGAAGTCCTCGCAGGAGTTGTAGTCATCTCTTCACAGGTGATGGTCATCTGAAGTCCACGCAGGAGTTGCGTCGTCTCGTCACAGGTGATGGTCATCTGAAGTCCTCGCAGGAGTTGAGTCGTCTCTTCACCGGTGAGGGTCATCTGAAGTCCTCGCAGGAGTTGAGTCGTCTCTTCACAGGTGATGGTCATCTGAAGTCCTTGCAGGAGTTGAGTCGTCTCTTTACAGGTGATGGTCCTCTGAAGCCCTCGCAGGAGTTAGGGTCGTCTCTTCACAGGTGATGGTCATCTGAAGTTTTTGCAGGAGTTGAGTCATCTCTTCACAGGGGTTGGTCATCTGAAGTGCTCGCAGGAGTTGGAGTTGTCTTTTCAAAGGTGTTGGTCATCTGAAGTCCTCACAGGAGTTGAGTCATCTCTTCACAGGTAATGGTCATCTGAAGTCCTTGTAAGAGTTGGAGTAATCTTTTCACAGGTAAAGGTCATCTGAAGTCCTCCAGGAGTTGGAGTCATCTCTTCATAGGTGATGGTCTTCTGATGTCCTCACAGGACTTGGAGTCATCTCTTCACAGGCGATGGTCATCTGAAGTCCTCGCAGGAGTTGAGTCGTCTCTTCACAGATTATGGTCATCTGAAATCCTCCAGGAGTTGGAGTCATCTCTTCACAGGTGATGGTCATCTGAAGTCCTCGTAGGAGTTATAGTCATCTCTTCACAGGTGATGGTCATCTGAAGTCCTCGCAGGAGTTGGAGTCGTCTCTTCACAGGTGATGGTCATCTGAAGTCTTCCAATAGTTGGAGTCGTCTCTTCACAGGGGATGGTCATCTGAAGTCCTCCAGGAGTTGGAGTCGTCTCTTCACAGGTGATGGTCATCTGAAGTCATCCAGGAGTTGAGTCATCTCTTCACAGGTGATGGTCATCTGAAGTCCTCCAGGAGTTGGAGTCGTCTTTTCAAAGGTGTTGGTCATCTGAAGTCCTCAAAGGTGTTGCAGTCATCTCTTCACAGGTGATGGTCATCTGAAGTCCTCGCAGGAGTTGGAGTCGTCTCTTCAAAAGTGATGGTCATTTGATGTCCTCGCAGGAGTTGGAGTCGTCTCTTCACAGCTGATGGTCATCTGAAGTCCTTGCAGGAGTTATACTCATCACTTCACAGGTGATGGTCATCTGAAGTCCTCGCAGGAGTTGGAGTTCTCTCTTCACAGTTGATGGTCATCTGAAGTCCTCGCAGGAGTTGGAGTCGTCTCTTCACAGGGGATGGTCATCTGAAGTCCTCGCAGGAGTTGATTCGTCTCTTCACAGGTGATGGTCATCTGAAGTCCTCCAGGAGTTGATTCGTCTCTTCACAGGTGATGGTCATCTGAAGTGCTCCAGGAGTTGGAGTCGTCTTTTCAACGGTGTTGGTCATCTGAAGTCCTCACAGGTGTTGCAGTCATCTCTTCACAGGTGATGGTCATCTGAAGTCCTCGCAGGAGTTGGAGTCGTCTCTTCAAAGGTGATGGTTATCTGAAGTCCTTGCAGGAGTTGAGTCGTCTCTTCACAGCTGATGGTCATATGAAGTCCTCCCAGGAGTTGAGTCGTCTCTTCACCGGTGATGGTCATCTGAAGTCCTCGCAGGAGTTGAGTCGTCTCTTCACAGGTGATGGTCATCTGATGTCCTCGCAGGAGTTGAGTCGTCTCTTCACAGGTGATGGTCATCTGAAGTCCTCGCAGGTGTTGAGTCGTCTCTTCACAGATGATGGTCATCTGAAGTCCTCGCAGGACTTGGAGTCGTCTCTTCACAGGTGATGGTCATCTGAAGTCCTCCAGGAGTTGAGTCGTCTCTTCACAGGTGATGGTCATCTGAAGTCCTCAAGGAGTTGGAGTCGTCTTTTCAACGGTGTTGGTCATCTGAAGTCCTCACAGATGTTGCAGTCATCTCTTCACAGGTGATGGTCATCTGAAGTCCTTGCAGGAGTTGGAGTCGTCTCTTCAAAGGTGATGGTCATCTGAAGTCCTCACAGGAGTTGAGTCATCTTTTCACAGGTGATGGTCATCTGAAGTCCTCACAGGAGTTGGAGTCATCTCTTCAAAGGTGATGGTCATCTGATGTCCTCGCAGGAGTTGAGTCGTCTCTTCACAGCTGATGGTCATATGAAGTCCTCGCAGGAGTTGAGTCGTCTCTTCACAGGTGATGGTCATCTGAAGTTCTCCAGGAGTTGAGTCGTCTCTTCACAGGTGATGGTCATCTGAAAACCTTCAGGAGTTGGAGTCGTCTTTTCAACGGTGTTGGTCATCTGAAGTCCTCACAGGTGTTGCAGTCATCTCTTCACAGGTGATAGTCATCTGAAGTCCTCGCAGGAGTTGGAGTCGTCTATTTCAAAGGTGATGGTCATCTGAAGTCCTTGCAGGAGTTGAGTCATCTCTTCACAGGTGATGGTCATCTGAAGTCCTCACAGGAGTTGGAGTCATCTCTTCAAAGGTGTTGGTCATCTGAAGTCCTTGCAGGAGTTGAGTCATTTCTTCACAGGTAATGGTCATCTGAAGTCCTTGCAAGAGTTGGAGTCATCTCTTCAGAGGTGATAGTCATCTGAAGTCCTCGCAGGAGTTGGAGTCATCTCTTCACAGGTAATGGTCATCTGAAGTCCTTGCAAGATTTGGAGTCATCTCTTCAGAGGTGATGGTCATCTGAAGTCCTCGCAGGAGTTGGAGTCATCTCTTCACAGGTGATGGTCATCTGAAGTCCTTGCAAGATTTGGAGTCATCTCTTCAGAGGTGATGGTCATCTGAAGTCCTCGCAGGAGTTGGAGTCACCTCTTCACAGGTGATGGTCATCTGAAGTCCTCCAGGAGTTGAATCGTCTCTTCACAGGTGTTGGTCGTCTGAAGTCCTCGCAGGAGTTGGAGTCATCTCTTCACAGATGATGGTCATCTGAAGTCCTTGCAAGATTTGGAGTCGTCTCTTCAAAGGTGATGGTCATCTGAAGTCCTCGCAGGTGTTGAGTCATCTCTTCACAGGTGATGGCCATCTGAAGTCCTCCAGGAGTTGAATCGTCTCTTCACAGGTGTTGGTCGTCTGAAGTCCTCGCAGGAGTTGAGTCATCTATTCAAAGGTGATGGTCATCTGAAGTCCTCACAGGAGTTGAGACATCTTTTCAAAGGTGATGGTAATCTGAAGTGACCGCAGGAGTTGGAGTCGTCTCTTCACAGGTGATGGTCATCTGATGTCCTTGCAGGAGTTGAGTCGTCTCTTCACAGCTGATGGTCATCTGAAGTGCTCGCAGGAGTTGGAGTTGTCTTTTCACAGTTGTTGGTCATCTGAAGTCCTCACAGGAGTTGGAGTCATTTCTTCACTGGTAATGGTCATCTGAAGTCCTTGAAAGAGTTGGAGTCATCTCTTCAGAGGTGATGGTCATCTGATGTCCTCGCAGGAGTTGGAGTCGTCTCTTCACAGGTGATGGTCATCTAAAGTCCTCACAAGAGTTGGAGTCATCTCTTCACAGGTGATGGTCATCTGAAGTTCTCCAGGAGTTGAGTCGTCTCTTCACAGGTGTTGGTCATCTGAAGTCCTCCAGGAGTTGGAGACGTCTTTTCACAGGTGTTGGTCATCTGAAGTCCTTGCAGGAGTTGAGTCATCTCTTCAAAGGTGATGGTCATCTGATGTCCTTGCAGGAGTTGAGTCGTCTCTTCACAGCTGATGGTCATCTGAAGTCCTCGCAGGAGTTGGAGTCGTCTCTTCACAGGTGATGGTCATTTGATGTCCTCGCAGGAGTTGAGTCGACTCTTCACAGCTGATGGTCATCTGAAGTCCTCGCAGGAGTTATAGTCATCTCTTCACAGGTGTTGGTCATCTGAAGTCCTCGCAGGAGTTGTAGTCATCTCTTCCCAGGTGATGGTCATCTGAAGTCCTCGCAGGAGTTGCGTCGTCTCGTCACAGGTGATGGTCATCTGAAGTCCTCGCAGGAGTTGGAGTCATCTCTTCACAGGTGATGGTCATCTGAAGTCCTTGCAAGATTTGGAGTCATCTCTTCAGAGGTGATGGTCATCTGAAGTCCTCGCAGGAGTTGGAGTCACCTCTTCACAGGTGATGGTCATCTGAAGTCCTCCAGGAGTTGAATCGTCTCTTCACAGGTGTTAGTCGTCTGAAGTCCTCGCAGGAGTTGAGTCATCTATTCAAAGGTGATGGTCATCTGAAGTCCTCACAGGGGTTGAGTCATCTTTTCAAAGGTGATGGTAATCTGAAGTGACCGCAGGAGTTGGAGTCGTCTCTTCACAGCTGATGGTCATCTGAAGTGCTCGCAGGAGTTGGAGTTGTCTTTTCACAGTTGTTGGTCATCTGAAGTCCTCACAGGAGTTGGAGTCGTGTCTTCACAGGTGATGGTCATCTAAAGTCCTCACAAGAGTTGGAGTCATCTCTTCACAGGTGATGGTCATCTGAAGTTCTCCAGGAGTTGAGTCGTCTCTTCACAGGTGTTGGTCATCTGAAGACCTCCAGGAGTTGGAGACGTCTTTTCACAGGTGTTGGTCATCTGAAGTCCTTGCAGGAGTTGAGTCATCTCTTCAAAGGTGATGGTCATCTGATGTCCTTGCAGGAGTTGAGTCGTCTCTTCACAGCTGATGGTCATCTGAAGTCCTCGCAGGAGTTGGAGTCGTCTCTTCACAGGTGATGGTCATTTGATGTCCTCGCAGGAGTTGAGTCGTCTCTTCACAGCTGATGGTCATCTGAAGTCCTCGCAGGAGTTGTAGTCATCTCTTCACAGGTGATGGTCATCTGAAGTCCTCGCAGGAGTTGTAGTCATCTCTTCACAGGTGATGGTCATCTGAAGTCCTCGCAGGAGTTGCGTCGTCTCGTCACAGGTGATGGTCATCTGAAGTCCTCGCAGGAGTTGAGTCGTCTCTTCACCGGTGAGGGTCCTCTGAAGTCCTCGCAGGAGTTGAGTCGTCTCATCACAGCTGATGGTCATCTGAATTCCTTGCAGCAGTTGGAGTCATCTCTTCACAGGTGATGGTCATCTGTGGTCCTCGCAGGAGTTGGAGTTGTCTCTTCACAGGTGATGGTCATCTGAAGTCCTCGCAGTAGTTGGAGTTGTCTCTTCACAGGTGATGGTCATCTGATGTCCTCGCAGGAGTTGAGTCATCTCTTCACAGGTGATGGTCATCTGAAGTCTTTGCAGGAGGTGGAGTCATCTCTTCACTGGTGATGGTCATCTGAAGTCCTTGCAGAAGTTGGAGTCATCTCTTCGCAGGTGATGGTCATCTGAAATCCACGCAGGAGTTGAATCATCTCTTCATAGGCGATGGTCATCTGAAGTCCTCACAGGAGTTGGAGTCATCTCTTCACAGGTGATGGTCATCTGAAGTCCTCCAGGAGTTAGAGTCGTCTTTTCACAGCTGTTGGTCATCTGAAGTCCTCCAGGAGTTGGAGTCGTCTTTTCACAGGTGTTGGTCATCTGAAGTCCTTGCAGGAGTTGAGTCATCTCTTCACAGGTGATGGTCATCTGAAGTCCTCACAGGAGTTGGAGTCATCTCTTCAAAGGTGATGGTCATCTGATGTCCTCCCAGGAGTTGAGTCGTCTCTTCACAGGTGATGGTCATCTGATGTCCTCGCAGGAGTTGAGTCGTCTCTTCACAGGTGATGGTCATCTGAAGTCCTCGCAGGAGTTGAGTCGTCTCTTCACAGGTGATGGTCATCTGAAGTCCTTGCAGGAGTTGAGTCGTCTCTTCACAGGTGATGGTCATCTGAAGTGCTCGCAGGAGTTGGAGTTGTCTTTTCACAGGTGTTGGTCATCTGAAGTCCTCACAGGAGTTGAAGTCATCTCTTCACAGGTAATGGTCATCTGAAGTCCTTGCAAGAATTGGAATCACCTCTTCACAGGTGATGGTCATCTGAAGTCCTCCAGGATTTGAATCGTCTCTTCACAGGTGATGGTCGTCTGAAGTCCTCGCAGGAGTTGAGTCATCTATTCAAAGGTGATGGTCATCTGAAGTCCTCACAGGAGTTGAGTCATCTTTTCAAAGGTGATGGTAATCTGAAGTCACCGCAGGAGTTGGAGTCATCTCTTCACAAGTAATGGTCATCTGAAGTCCTTGCAAGAGTTGGAGTCATCTCTTCAGAGGTGATGGTCATCTGAAGTCCTCGCAGGAGTTGGAGTCATCTCTTCACAGGTGATGGTCATCTGAAGTGCTCGCAGGAGTTGGAGTCATTTCTTCACAAGTAATGGTCATCTGAAGTCCTTGCAGGAGTTGAGTCATCTCTTCAAAGGTGATGGTCATCTGATGTCCTTGCAGGAGTTGAGTCGTCTCTTCACAGCTGATGGTCATCTGAAGTCCTCACAGGAGTTGCAGTCGTCTCTTCACAGGTGATGGTCATTTGATGTCCTCGCAGGAGTTGAGTTGTCTCTTCACAGCTGATGGTCATCTGAAGTCCTCGCAGGAGTTGTAGTCATCTCTTCACAGGTGATGGTCATCTGAAGTCCTCGCAGGAGTTGTAGTCATCTCTTCACAGGTGATGGTCATCTGAAGTCCTCGCAGGAGTTGCGTCGTCTCTTCACAGGTGATGGTCATCTGAAGTCCTCCAGGAGTTGAGTCGTCTTTTCACAGGTGATGGTCATCTGAAGTCCTCCAGGAGTTAGAGTTGTCTTTTCACAGGTGTTGGTCATCTGAAGTCCTCCAGGAGTTGGAGTCGTCTTTTCACAGGTGTTGGTCATCTGAAGTCCTTGCAGGAGTTGAGTCATCTCTTCACAGGTGATGGTCATCTGAAGTCCTCACAGGAGTTGGAGTCATCTCTTCAAAGGTGATGGTCATCTGATGTCCTTGCAAGAGTTGAGTCGTCTCTTCACAGCTGATGGTCATCTGAAGTCCTCGCAGCAGTTGGATTCGTCTCTTCACAGGTGATGGTCATTTGATGTCCTCGCAGGAGTTGAGTCGTCTCTTCACAGCTGATGGTCATCTGAAGTCCTCGCAGGAGTTGTAGTCATCTCTTCACAGGTGATGGTCATCTGAAGTCCTCGCAGGAGTTGCGTCGTCTCTTCACAGGTGATGGTCCTCTGAAGTCCTCGCAGGAGTTGAGTCATCTCTTCACCGGTGATGGTCCTCTGAAGTCCTCACAGGAGTTGAGTCGTCTCTTCACAGGTGATGGTCATCTGAAGTCCTCGCAGGAGTTGAGTCGTCTCTTTACAGGTGATGGTCATCTGAAGTCCTTGCAGGAGTTGAGTCGTCTCTTTACAGGTGATGGTCATCTGAAGTCCTCACAGGAGTTAGGGTTGTCTTTTCACAGGTGATGGTCATCTGAAGTTTTTGCAGGAGTTGAGTCATCTCTTCACAGGGGGTGGTCATCTGAAGTGCTCGCAGGAGTTGGAGTTGTCTTTTCACAGGTGTTGGTCATCTGAAGTCCTCACAGGAGTTGGAGTCATCTCTTCACAGGTAATGGTCATCTGAAGTCCTCGCAGGAGTTGGAGTCATCTCTTCACAGGTGTAATGGTCATCTGAAGTCCTTGCAAGAGTTGGAGTCATCTCTTCACAGGTGATGGTCATCTGAAGTCCTTTCAGGAGTTGAGTCGTCTCTTCACAGGTGATGGTCATCTGAAGTGCTCGCAGGAGTTGGAGTTGTCTTTTCACAGGTGTTGGTCATCTGAAGTCCTCGCAGGAGTTGTAGTCATCTCTTCACAGGTGATGGTCATCTGAAGTCCTCGCAGGAGTTGCGTCGTCTCTTCACAGGTGATGGTCATCTGAAGTCCTCCAGGAGTTGAGTCGTCTTTTCACAGGTGATGGTCATCTGAAGTCCTCCAGGAGTTAGAGTCGTCTTTTCACAGGTGTTGGTCATCTGAAGTCCTCCAGGAGTTGGAGTCGTCTTTTCACAGGTGTTGGCCATCTGAAGTCCTTGCAGGAGTTGAGTCATCTCTTCACAGGTGATGGTCATCTGAAGTCCTCACAGGAGTTGGAGTCATCTCTTCAAAGGTGATGGTCATCTGATGTCCTTGCAAGAGTTGAGTCGTCTCTTCACAGCTGATGGTCATCTGAAGTCCTCGCAGCAGTTGGATTCGTCTCTTCACAGGTGATGGTCATTTGATGTCCTCGCAGGAGTTGAGTCGTCTCTTCACAGCTGATGGTCATCTGAAGTCCTCGCAGGAGTTGTAGTCATCTCTTCACAGGTGATGGTCATCTGAAGTCCTTGCAGGAGTTGCGTCGTCCCTTCACAGGTGATGGTCCTCTGAAGTCCTCGCAGGAGTTGAGTCGTATCTTCACCGGTGATGGTCCTCTGAAGTCCTCACAGGAGTTGAGTCGTCTCTTCACAGGTGATGGTCATCTGAAGTCCTCGCAGGAGTTGAGTCGTCTCTTTACAGGTGATGGTCATCTGAAGTCCTTGCAGGAGTTGAGTCGTCTCTTTACAGGTGATGGTCATCTGAAGTCCTCACAGGAGTTAGGGTTGTCTTTTCACAGGTGATGGTCATCTGAAGTTTTTGCAGGAGTTGAGTCATCTCTTCACAGGGGGTGGTCATCTGAAGTGCTCGCAGGAGTTGGAGTTGTCTTTTCACAGGTGTTGGTCATCTGAAGTCCTCACAGGAGTTGGAGTCATCTCTTCATAGGTAATGGTCATCTGAAGTCCTCGCAGGAGTTGGGGTCATCTCTTCACAGGTGTAATGGTCATCTGAAGTCCTTGCAAGAGTTGGAGTCATCTCTTCACAGGTGATGGTCATCTGAAGTCCTTGCAGGAGTTGGAATTTCTCTTCACAGGTGATGGTCATCTGAAGTCCTCACAGGAGTTGGAGTCATCTCTTCACAGGTGATGGTCATCTGATGTCCTCGCAGAAGTTGAGTCGTCTCATCACAGCTAATGGTCATCTGAAGTCCTTGCAGCAGTTGGAGTCATCTCTTCACAGGTGATGGTCATCTGTAGTTCTCGCAGGAGTTGGAGTTGTCTCTTCACAGGTGATGGTCATATGAAGTCCTCGCAGTAGTTGGAGTTGTCTCTTCACAGGTGATGGTCATCTGAAGTCCTCCAGGAGTTGGAGTCATCTCTTCACAGGTGATGGTCATCTGAAGTCCTCCAGGAGTTGGAGTTGTCTCTTCACAGGTGATGGTCATCTGATGTCCTCACAGGAGTTGGAGTCATCTCTTCACAGGTAATGGTCATCTGAAGTCCTCGCAGGAGTTGGAGTCATCTCTTCACAGGTGATGGTCATCTGAAGTCCTCACAGGAGTTGGAGTCATCTCTTCACAGATGATGGTCATCTGAAGTCCTTGCAGGAGTTGAGTCGTCTTTTCACAGGTGTTGGTCATCTGAAGTCCTTGCAGGAGTTGAGTCATCTCTTCACAGGTGATGGTCATCTGAAGTCCTCACAGGAGTTGGAGTCATCTCTTCAAAGGTGATGGTCATCTGATGTCCTTGCAGGAGTTGAGTCGTCTCTTCACAGCGGATGGTCATCTGAAGTCCTCGCAGGAGTTGGATTCGTCTCTTCACAGGTGATGGTCATTTGATGTCCTCGCAGGAGTTGAGTCGTCTCTTCACAGCTGATGGTCATCTGAAGTCCTCGCAGGAGTTGTAGTCATCTCTTCACAGGTGATGGTCATCTGAAGTCCTCGCAGGAGTTGCGTCGTCTCTTCACAGGTGATGGTCCTCTGAAGTCCTCGCAGGAGTTGAGTCGTCTCTTCACCGGTGATGGTCCTCTGAAGTCCTCGCAGGAGTTGAGTCGTCTCTTCACAGGTGATGGTCATCTGAAGTCCTCGCAGGAGTTGAGTCGTCTCTTTACAGGTGATGGTCATCTGAAGTCCTTGCAGGAGTTGGGTCGTCTCTTTACAGGTGATGGTCATCTGAAGTCCTCACAGGAGTTAGGGTTGTCTTTTCACAGGTGATGGTCATCTGAAGTTTTTGCAGGAGTTGAGTCATCTCTTCACAGGGGGTGGTCATCTGAAGTGCTCGCAGGAGTTGGAGTTGTCTTTTCACAGGTGTTGGTCATCTGAAGTCCTCACAGGAGTTGGAGTCATCTCTTCACAGGTGTAATGGTCATCTGAAGTCCTTGCAAGAGTTGGAGTCATCTCTTCACAGGTGATGGTCATCTGAAGTCCTTGCAGGAGTTGAAATTTCTCTTCACAGGTGTTGGTCATCTGAAGTCCTCACAGGAGTTGGAGTCATCTCTTCACAGGTGATGGTCATCTTATGTCCTCGCAGAAGTTGAGTCGTCTCATCACAGCTGATGGTCATCTGAAGTCCTTGCAGCAGTTGGAGTCATCTCTTCACAGGTGATGGTCATCTGTAGTTCTCGCAGGAGTTGGAGTTGTCTCTTCACAGGTGATGGTCATATGAAGTCCTCGCAGTAGTTGGAGTTGTCTCTTCACAGGTGATGGTCATCTGAAGTCCTCGCAGGAGTTGGAGTTGTCTCTTCACAGGTGATGGTCATCTGAAGTCCTCCAGGAGTTGGAGTCATCTCTTCACAGGTGATGGTCATCTGATGTCCTCACAGGAGTTGGAGTCATCTCTTCACAGGTAATGGTCATCTGAAGTCCTCGCAGGAGTTGGAGTCATCTCTTCACAGGTGATGGTCATCTGAAGTCCTCACAGGAGTTGGAGTCATCTCTTCACAGGTGATGGTCATCTGATGTCCTCGCAGAAGTTGAGTCGTCTCATCACAGCTGATGGTCATCTGAATTCCTTGCAGCAGTTGGAGTCATCTCTTCACAGGTGATGGTCATCTGTGGTCCTCGCAGGAGTTGGAGTTGTCTCTTCACAGGTGATGGTCATCTGAAGTCCTCGCAGTAGTTGGAGTTGTCTCTTCACAGGTGATGGTCATCTGAAGTCCTTGCAGGAGTTGAGTCGTCTCTTCCCAGGTGATGGTCATCTGAAGTCCTCACAGGAGTTGGATTCGTCTCTTCACAGGTGATGGTCATCTGAAGTCCTCGCTGGAGTTGAGTCGTCTCTTCACCGGTGATGGTCCTCTGAAGTCCTCGCAGGAGTTGAGTCGTCTCTTCACAGGTGATGGTCATCTGAAGTCCTTGCAGGAGTTGAGTCGTCTTTTCACAGGTGTTGGTCATCTGAAGTCCTTGCAGGAGTTGAGTCATCTCTTCACAGGTGATGGTCATCTGAAGTCCTCACAGGAGTTGGAGTCATCTCTTAAAAGGTGATGGTCATTTGATGTCCTCGCAGGAGTTGAGTCGTCTCTTCACAGCTGATGTTCATCTGAAGTCCTCGCAGGAGTTGTAGTCATCTCTTCACAGGTGATGGTCATCTGAAGTCCTCGCAGGAGTTGCGTCATCTCTTCACAGGTGATGGTCCTCTGAAGTCCTCACAGGAGTTGAGTCGTCTCTTCACCGGTGATGGTCCTCTGAAGTCCTCGCAGGAGTTGAGTCGTCTCTTCACAGGTGATGGTCATCTGAAGTCCTCGCAGGAGTTGAGTCGTCTCTTTACAGGTGATGGTCATCTGAAGTCCTTGCAGGAGTTGAGTCGTCTCTTTACAGGTGATGGTCATCTGAAGTCCTCACAGGAGTTAGGGTTGTCTTTTCACAGGTGATGGTCATCTGAAGTTTTTGCAGGAGTTGAGTCATCTCTTCACAGGGGGTGGTCATCTGAAGTGCTCGCAGGAGTTGGAGTTGTCTTTTCACAGGTGTTGGTCATCTGAAGTCCTCACAGGAGTTGGAGTCATCTCTTCACAGGTAATGGTCATCTGAAGTCCTCGCAGAAGTTGGAGTCATCTCTTCACAGGTGTAATGGTCATCTGAAGTCCTTGCAAGAGTTGGAGTCATCTCTTCACAGGTGATGGTCATCTGAAGTCCTTGCAGGAGTTGAAATTTCTCTTCACAGGTGTTGGTCATCTGAAGTCCTCACAGGAGTTGGAGTCATCTCTTCACAGGTGATGGTCATCTGATGTCCTCGCAGAAGTTGAGTCGTCTCATCACAGCTGATGGTCATCTGAAGTCCTTGCAGCAGTTGGAGTCATCTCTTCACAGGTGATGGTCATCTGTAGTTCTCGCAGGAGTTGGAGTTGTCTCTTCACAGGTGATGGTCATATGAAGTCCTCGCAGGAGTTGGAGTTGTCTCTTCACAGGTGATGGTCATCTGAAGTCCTCGCAGGAGTTGGAGTTGTCTCTTCACAGGTGATGGTCATCTGAAGTCCTCCAGGAGTTGGAGTCATCTCTTCACAGGTGATGGTCATCTGAAGTCCTCCAGGAGTTGGAGTCGTCTCTTCACAGGTGATGGTCATCTGATGTCCTCACAGGAGTTGGAGTCATCTCTTCACAGGTAATGGTCATCTGAAGTCCTCGCAGGAGTTGGAGTCATCTCTTCACAGGTGATGGTCATCTGAAGTCCTTGCAGGAGTTGGAGTTGTCTCTTCACAGGGTATGGTCATCTGAAGTCCTCGCAGGAGTTGGAGTTGTCTCTTCACAGGTGATGGTCATCTGATGTCCTCGCAGGAGTTGGAGTCATCTCTTCACAGGTGATGGTCATCTGAAGTCCTTGCAGGAGTTGAGTCGTCTCTTCCCAGGTGATGGTCATCTGAAGTCCTTGCAGGAGTTGAGTCGTCTCTTCCCAGGTGATGGTCATCTGATGTCCTCACAGGAGTTGGAGTCATCTCTTCACAGGTGATGGTCATCTGAAGTCCTTGCAGGAGTTGAGTCGTCTCTTCCCAGGTGATGGTCATCTGAAGTCCTCGCAGGAGTTGGAGTTGTCTCTTCACAGGGTATGGTCATCTGAAGTCAAAACATATTACAGTGTCGTTTGGCCATGCATGCTCACAGACAAGTTAAAAGTAAGAGCCCAAAGAAAGAGCTAATGTTCCGTGATTGGCCGGATCACATGATAGTGATTTGTTGTTCATCCAAATAAAACTGATATAAACCTAGACCCCACTTCATTGATAGTGTAGGCTTATGTTGAACTTTATTCTTGTACAAACAGACGCTGTATTAAGCAGTAGCCTACATAAAGTATTGGACGACCAGAACCTTTCCTAGAGCTGGCCTTCCGGCCAAACTGAGCTTTCGGGGGAGAAGAGCCTTGGTGAGAGAGGTAAAGAAAAACCAAAAGATCACTGTGGCTGAGCTCCAGAGATGCAGTCGGGAGATTGGAGAAAGTTGTAGAAAGTCAACCATCACTGCAGCCCTCCACCAGTCGGAGCTCTATGGCAGAGTGGCCCGACGGAAGCCTCTCCTCAGTGCAAGACACATGAAAGCCCGCATGGAGTCTTTCAGGTGTTTTTATAGCAAACTCCATGCGGGCTTTCATGTGTCTTGCACTGAGGAGAGGCTTCCGTCGGGCCACTCTGCCATAAAGCTCCGACTGGTGGAGGGCTGCAGTGATGGGCTGTACATTAATGAGGAAAAAAATTTACTTAAAAGATTTTAGCAAATGGCTGCAATGTAACAAAGAGTGAAAAAATATAAGGGGGTCTGAATACTTTCCATACCCACTGTACATAGCAGACTCCCCAGACCAATGTTCAATCTTAAATTGAGCTTGGTCTCGTAATAGCCAGATAAGCACCTTGCATTAATTCAGTCGTGTTTTATAGTTGCTAAAGAATCACTAAACAGCTGCCATGAAAATAAATGTTTTGTGTGATAAATGTGTTTTAATTAAATTATTAATTTTCTATTAGAGAATGCTAAAGAGGGGCAATAGTCTGGAAATGCAAAATATTTTTCCATACTCTACTTTCTTTTCTCCATACTTTTCCAAACTGCGTAGGAACCCTGACGGGTGCATGGGTCCAATATTGCATCATCATAATTATTATTTTGTACAAATCTATATGTTGTGGAGCACAAAACTAGACATATATGGTATCTTTTGAAAGCTTCTGAAAGCTTTCTTGACAACCACATTACTTTTTAACTTATGTTACGAATAATATTGGATTTCATATTTATAATCACACAAACTCGCCAAACAGAGACATAAATCAAATGAAAGCTCTCTTAAGAATATCACTGTGTGGTTTATTTCACCGATCTAACACTCTACAGTAACATATTTATGAAAAGAATCACAAAGATGGAAACGACAGATGCGAAGATCAAAACATGTGATCATGCAGCCAAAAACCTTTATTATCCATATTTACCCAGACTTTATTTATATTGCGCTTTTAACAATGCAGATTGTTTCAAAGTAGCTTCACAGTGTTAAACAGGAAAATAATGCAATAGAATTTTATTCAGCCGTCTAGCCGTTCTGGAGAAAACGGTGATGTCATCAGTTCATTTCAATTATCATACCGTGACAGTGTGGGCTTTAGATCAGTAATTAGATCAGTAATTTAGTTTATATGGTTAATTTAGTTTAATAATTAGATTTATTTGGATATTTAGTTGAAAAATGTTGTCCCCAACTGAGCAAGCCAAGAAACATTCATTGAAACTTTGTTAAATCAACATCCTGTTGTCAACATGAAGTCATCGAACTCTGATGCTGTTTCATCGGACTTTGGTAGTTTGACACACACTCAGGATGCAAAATGATGTAGAATCAACATCAGAGTTCGATGACTTAATGTTGACAGCAGGATGTTGATTTAATAAAGTGTCAATGACTGTTTGTTGTCTGGGTAAATACGGGTAATAAAAGTTTTTGCTTGCATGATCACATGTTTTGGTCTTCGCATCTGAGACATATTACAGTGTCGTTTGGCCATGCATGATCACAGACAAATTAAAATAGTCTCATCTTGAAGAAAAAACCCAAGGAAAGAGCTGATGTAGCGCTAGAGGAATGTGATGCAGGAGTCATTTCCATCTTTGTGATTCTTTTGATAATTATGTGTTAGATCAGTGTTAGATCGGTGAAATAAACCACACAGTGATATTCTTAAAGCTACACTGTGTGATATTTTCCCCCATCTAGTGGTGAAAAGGTATATGACCATCCAGTGAATTTTAGTGTCTGTTCCTCTCAATTCCGATTTCGTTTCAACTCCTACGGTGGCCGATTTAGTCCAAGATTAACATGGCTTCCAGTTCGACCTCGTCCACATTCGACACGGTGCCTGTGGGATATTCTGTGCGCAGTGGGATGGTTGGAACTCAACTGGCCTAATTATTCGGCTAGAAAGAACTGCAGCTAATCCAGAGTGAACTTTGATGATAGTAATGTTTATTCAGTCATCCAATTGCAAGGCATAAACAGGTTTGCGTGGATATGTACATAAATGTGGTTTCTGTGAGAGAACAAATAAGGATGGTAAATATACATGATAATGACATGACAGAAGATACACAGTTAAGAACTGTATAACTATACTTATAAGTTACATTTGTATAATGTAACCGTAAACCAGAGCTTATTGTACCATATATAGGCGCTAAATGCAGCTGCTTTAAAGGAGCTGCCGCTGCTAACAAGCGGTGTCGGTTTACAAAAGTGTGTGCGTGCGCTCTGTATAACAATTGTTAATATGACGATCAGACCTGATACATATTGCCATCAACATACATTACAAGCAAATATTTTCTATAAACGAATAAACATTGTTGATAACAAAATAACTGAATGATTATTCAAATAGGTGAGCATTACGCTATTGCATGTTGACACAAAAATACTTCTGAGGTGACATATACTGAATTACGCGATGACACACTCTGAAACACATCTACAATGACAATAACTATTATTACTTACAGAGTTATTAACGCACAGAAATACCACACAAGGAAAAACAGACTTTTGAGGAATAAACAAGCCAGGAAAACTCCATATAACTCTGTTACTGGACGCTGCTGAGATGAAAACTCTCTGCGCATGCACCAGACAAGTCTGAACAAGTTGACGCGCACATGCGCGAGGCAGGGAATTTTGTACAGTGCCATCGAGTGTTAAAACCTATTTTTTTACGGTCTATGGTTAAAACCGGTTAAAACGCGAAAGGCGAAGCTTGAATTTACGGGTATGTCCCTCTTTGGCTAATGTACTTTCCAGATGGAGGGGCAACATGGCGACCACCGTTAGATCCCATTACCTTATGTATTTTCAATGGCATATTTTAAACTTACGAGAATACTTTATTACTTGAAAGAAGTAAATATACATTAATGAGCACATATATTTTTGAAAGAACTAAGTGTTTTTAGCTAAGAATAGACTAAAAAAGTTACACAGTGTAGCTTTAAGAGAGCTTTCATTTGATATTTGTCTCTTGTCTCTGTGTGATTATAAATATGAAATCCAATATTATTCGTAACATAAATTAAAAAGTAATGTGGTTGTCAAGAAAGCTTTCAGAAGCTTTCAAAAGATACCATATATGTCTAGTTTTGTGCTCCACAACATATAGATTTGTAAAAAAATAATCCTGATGATGCAATATTGGACCCATGCACCTGTCAGGGTTCCTACACAGTTTGGAAAAGTATGGAGAAAAGAAAGCAGAGTATGGAAAAATATTTTGCATTTCCAGACTATTGCCCCTTTTTAGCATTCTATAATAAAAAATTAAGAATTTAATTAAAACACATTTATCATACAAAAAAAATATATTCATGGCAGCTTTTTAGTGGTTCTTTAGCAACTATCAAACACGACTGAATTAGAGCAAGGTGTTATAAGTTATAAGCATTTTGGGTTTCTTATATTCAATATTCTTAGTACCATATTACAGAGCTTCTAATAGGAAAGAAAAAATAATAAAAATATACAGATTTTCATGTGCACATGTGAAACCATTAAACTTTGCATATAGGACAATGCACACTGAGCCACATATTGCACCATCAGCCCATTTCACAGTGTCGTTTCTTGGCTGCCACAGAGTATGTGTTAAAGCAGACCTAAGTCCTTGAAATATGACGCACGACCCTAAGGAGAGCCAAAGTTTGAACACTTCTTCACAGTCCCAGTCTTTTTCATAGACCCTTGAACTTGGCAAATAGGCCAAAGCACACCGTGCCATCAGCACAACCCGTGTCATGGTTTCCCCATCGCCACAGATGATGCACAGATCTTGTTTTCTTCATAGTAAGATGGCAATGGAAATAGGTTGTAGTATATATAAAACTAGAAATTATAATGCGTAAGCATGCAAAAAATCGAGGAGTGTATTGGTGTCGCCATCTGACTTGATCAAGGACGAAATAAAGCCTCGTGTTGTGTACCATCATGTGGGCGATTCACTTTGTGTGTCGGATGTTCAAACTCCAAAGTAATGTTTGATCTAGAGCTGTCATGATCACAAAAACAGGAAATATTTTGTAATAGTTTCATTTAATGTTGATTTTACTGATATCAGATCAGACTTATTTGGTTAGGAGGGTCTTAATTCACCAATAAATAGAGCATCATTTCTGAGCACAATATTACTCATCTAGATCCTCTTCATAGACTGCTGGTGAGTATTAATATTCATATCTATGTTTAATGGCACATTTTTTGTTTGTAATGTTTGACAGGGCATAATGTTCCTCATCTGAATAATATATTGGATAAATAATAAATATAGCAATTGTTTATAAATAAATATTAATTATGTAATTTATTTATTATATAAAAACATATTATTTACTATTTTTTATTTACAGATAACAGCTGAATTGTGAAGGTCTTCTGTGAGGCTGCTTCATTGATGATTTCTAGGTGAGTTATGAATGTTTATGAACTCTATACAATTATAATAGAAATGAGAATGTATTGAATACAGTTGATCAGTTTTATTAGTGATACATTTGTAAAACTCTAAGCCATTCACTCTTGTAACGCAGCCGTGCTTCTGTTCTTTCATTAATGTTCAAAACCATAATATCAGAGTAAATGTCATGTTCATACGCAGCGAGATTAAATTCCGTTAGACATCACAGTTACTTATTGAACACACACATTTAATATTAACCAATCACTTGTGATTAATAGCAACTGTTGTGATGTAAAGAAGGTCTTGTGAAGAAGCTGTTAGTGGTTTCTCTGAGAGCATCATATACAATGGAGGTTTTACTAATAAAACTAAACTTTTGTTTGGACTCAGGGAGTAAAGTCAGGGTGTAAAGATAGTAGTATATAATAGTCTAGAAGTGTCACTCACTGCAATCCAATAATGACAAGAGAACATTCAACAAGAATCAGTTTTACTGACAATCTGTCTTTTACAAAAGGGCAAAATGTGGCTAAACAATAGTGTTGATAATTATTCTAATAACAATGAACATTTTATAAATATAAAACTTTTATCATAAATAATGAAATATCAACATTATAAGTGTCTATACTGACACTTTTGATCAGTTCAATGCATTATTGCTGAATAAATGTATTAAACTTTTGAGCAGTAGTGATAATGTTACAAACGCTTACTATTTCAGAATAAATGCTGTTTTTTTGACCTTTCTATTCATAAAATAATCCTGTTTTCAACATTTATAATAAGCAAATCTTCATGTGAGAATGATGAGATAAGGGTCATGTGACACTTAAGACTGGAGTAATGATGATAAATTCAGCTTTGATCAGAGGAATAAATCACACTTTACTATATATTCACATAGAAAACAGTTATTTTAAATAGTACAAATATTTCACATTATTACTGTTTTGCTGTATTTTGGATCAAATAAATGAAGCCTTGGTGAGCAGAAGAGACTTCTTTTAAAAACATTTTAAATATCTTACCATCCAAAAACTTTTGACCGGTAGTGTATATAAGTTAAAACTAGAGCAAACTCAGCAAAGGCGTTTAAAACCCAAAGAACGGAGGCAGGTTAGTCACATTACACTGACTTTAAGTCTTGGGGTTCTTCTACTATTGTCTCATTACAGTAGCAATATATATGTTTCTTTGTTTAAATGAGGATGAGAAATTGAAAATGATTCTTTCATATGCTGAGATGAGGTGATGTGTTGTTGTGTCTTATATCAGGATGGCCGTTAGTGGGATTTTGTTTCTGACACTTTTTATTGGGATGTGCGTCGCTGATTCCACAGGTACGTTTAGAATAATACAAGTAAAAATGCCTGGATTTAAAAATCTGTAAAAAGATTAAATGCATGTACTTAATAATGTTTGTCAGTAAAACAGTAAAGGAAACACCATCATGCCCTTGCTCTTGTGGCAAAAGTGAGTGTTCTTCATTACTGAATGTTGTCAGTCACACACATATAATATTCTTACAGACTCTTGATAACTGTCTTCATGTACATTATCCCTTATTGGTTGTTATGGTAAAATAAACCCAGACAGACTGATCAGGACATGATAACATGATTTACTGACCACAAATAAATAATTTGACACAAAATATTGATTTGAGCTGAAATTGTTTTAGTAGCTCAAAAATTATTCCTATCAAGACAAACGAACACGTTCAAACAAGACAAACATTTAAGGGATAATGTACAGTCATGTACACCCAAACAAATAATTACATAATTATATACTGTATTCTGTAGACATGAGATGAAACTGCTTTAAATTCGCACCTGTTTATTATCTTAGAATCCATTACAGTGGACAAAAACAATCATTCTGGAAACCAGACAAACACTACAGTACTCTCAGTTGTAGCCTAACCATACTGTTTGTTTTTTATGGGACCGTATGTTTTACTATATGTCTGGCATGCATAATACAGCGTTTTTAGTCGTTTCCGATAATGAAAATGTAGCTGTGGTCTGTGGTCTGTAGATACCGATGTGACCGATGTGAAGCTTTCCTGTAGCTCAAACAGTAGAGTGTGGCTCTAGCAATGCCAAGGTCATGGGTTCGATTCCCAGGGAAAGCAAGAACTGACAAAAAATAAATAAATGTGTACCTTGAATGCAATGTAAGTGGCTTTGGATAAAAGAGACTGGCAAATGCATTAATGTAAATGTATCGCTACCAAATGAGTTAAAGACCTGCGCCATCTAGAGTTTCATGCCAGAACTAGATAATAAAGATGCAGCTGGCACCAGCTGTGTTTGAATGAAGCGAGAGAGAGCGGGTCCGTGTGTGATACAAGAAAAATCAAAGAAAGACCGGCTTCAGAAAGCGGATGAGCTGTCTGTTATACAGCGTTGCTATTGATGACGCTCATTATCTGGAAATATCTGACCTCAGAATGTCACCACTGACCAATCACAATCAAGTATTCCAGAGAGCCGTGAAATAATCATTTGGATTACATAGTTTAGCATTATTTTGCCCATTATACTGGGATTATAATTTAGCACATTAAAGTAAGGAATAAAAGTTATTGTTTATTATTTTATGTTAAACAGGAAATCTCACTCTTGGAGCCGCAGCTTCTATAAACGAAACACTCAAGGCATCTGTCGAGGTCGAGGCGTCCATAAACGAGACGCTCACGGCATCTGTCGAGGTCGATGTGTTTGGAGGTAAGGGACACAGAGAGAAGACTCTGATGTGATAGAATGTATTTATGTACTTATTAATGTGTGTCTAACTGTTATTATTTTATTAACAGAAAAGTACATTGCACCATCGTCCCCTTGTGTTCCAAATGAGTGTTCTTCATTACTGAATGTTGTCAGTCACACACATATAATATTCTTACAGAACATTTGATAACTGTCTTCATGTACATTATCCCTTATTGGTTGTTATGGCAAAATAAACTGATCAGGGCCCCGGCTTATTACATGGTTACTAACCACAAATAAATCATTTGACACAAAATATTGATTTGAGTTGAATTTGTTTTAGTAGCTCACTTGCAAAGCTTCCGTGAAAATTGTTCCTATCAATACAAACAAACACGTTCAAACAAGACAAACATTTAAGGGATAATGTACAGTCAAGTCTTCACTACTCACTGCTCTGTATGTGTGCACAAATTCTGAGCTTTTTTATGGGCCCGTATGTTTTACTATATGTGTGCCTTGGCTGCTTAGCACTAGAAACTCATGTGTTCTCGGGAACAATAGATCTAACATTGCAAGCTGATTGAAATCAGAAACCCAGCTTTACAATATAGATTGTTTCAAAGCAGATTTACAGTGATAATAGGAAACCAGTGGGAAAGAGATTGTTTTGGCTGTACATCAGCTCGAGAAGAAAGTTATTGTCCAGCTAAAGTACGTTTTTAATGTATTCGTTTCCGTTGTAAAGAATCATTACTTATTTACTTTAGGGCCACTTACACGACACCATTTAACTAAAATAGAAAACGTTTAATGCGTTCTGGCCATTCATTTGCATGGCCAAAAAAATTAAATGAAATAGGTCTGAAAAAAGCTAATCTTGTCTGGCATGCATTACACAGCGTTTTTCTTTGGGATAAACAGAGAGACTAACATTAGCGTAGATGCCATTCCTCTGATGATGTAACGGGTACATCAGGTGTTATGGGAAGTGTTCCCGGTTTCCTGACCTAGTTAATGCAGCTTAACAATTGTTTAACTGATTGGAATAATATAAACTGATAATGTTCTGTATATGCCAGATTAAAGAGATTAGTCTAGATTTAACCTGACAGAGTGTGTCTACTTCCCGAACAATGCTAGGAAGACTGTTCCAGAGTTTAGGTGCTAAATAGGAAAAGGATTGACCGCCTGCAGTTGATTTTGATATTCTCTGTATTATCAACTGGCCAGAGTTTTGAGATTGCAATAGTTTTAATAGGGAGCCAGTGTAGTGTTGACAGAACCGGCTAATATGGTCACACTTCCTGGTTCTAGTAAGAGCTCGAGCTGCTGCCATTAGAAAGCTAAAGCTATTAAATCATTAGAATCAGAATCAAGTATTCCAGAGAGCCATGTAATAATCATTTGGTTTACAAAGCTTTGCATTATTTTGCCCAATATATTTTAATTATACTTTAGCACATTAAAGTAAAAAAAAAAATATATATATTTTTTTTTATGTTAAACAGAGAATCTTGCTCTTAGAGCCGCAGCTGTCCAGTCTTCCACATACAAACATTTTGGAGCTCAAAGGGTTGTTGATGGCAACAGGAATTCAATTATGGCTGGTGGGTCATGCAGTGAAACTAATAAGGAAAAGAACCCCTGGTGGAGAGTTGACCTGCAGGAAGAACAAGCGGTGACCAGGGTTGTCATCACAAATCGAGGAGATGGTGCGGCAGAGAGGATAAATGGTGCTCAGATCCGTATCGGCAACAGCCTGTTCAATAATGGCAACAGTAATGAGCTGTAAGTATTGTCTCTCTCTTAATACTTACACAAATGGTTAGAAAATTAGTAAATAAGATACAATGACTTTGAATGAATCTTTTAATACAAACTTTTCTTGGACAGAAGAAAATTTAATATGCTCATGCTGTTTTGATACGCTCATCTCTATTTCTCTCTGTGTCTTCACAGGGCTGCGACTGTTGTGTCCATCCCAGCTGGAGAGACAAAAGCATTTGAGTTTAAGCCGATTAAGGGCCGATATGTCAACATTTTTATACCTGGGCACACTTATCTCAATCTGTGTGAGGTCGAAGTGTTTGCAGGTGAGCGACAGAGAGAGAAGACTGTGTGATAGAATTTGTTTATGTACTTATTAATGTGTGTATAACTGTTATTATTTTATTAACAGATAAGGACAGGCCAACGTACACTTGTGCTCCAAGTGAGTGTTCTTCATTACTTTGAATGTTGTCAGTGACATATATAATATTATTATTTATTTATTTATGTTTTTATTGAGAAAAATTGCAAATTACCAAAACAGTAGCTTATACAAGGTAAGAGACCAATGACACATAAACATACAGAAGAGAGAAAAACAAAACAAAAACAAAGAGAAAGAAAATAATAATGCTCTGCTGAGTCTTCAGAAACCGGA